>CABFOQ010051922.1:0-11060 GCA_900660455.1 Gephyroberyx darwinii
ATAACCGTTATTACAACACATATGCACAAGAAATCACAGACAACTTCTCTTTAAATGTATAACAGAGTTTATTTAACTTAAGCAATATCAATCAATAATCAATAACACTTCAGTCAATCAACAACTATTACACAACTAACTATAAGTCTCGCAAGAGTTCACAATGGCGACCGTAGCCACGCAGATTGAATTAACAGGGCTTGGACTCAAGATGGGGTTGGAGTTAGGCAGCTAAACCATCTAATGAGCGTGTAATAACATGTGGGTGCGGATATGTATATGATGGTTAGTAAAAAGAGAGAGAGAATAGAGGAGAGCACTCAGGGTAAACCTAGAGCCTACTCGCCGTCTAGAGACACAACAATAGCCTTTTACCATACAGAAACTTGGGATATGACTTGGGAGTGGTTTACTGGGTTACTGGTCTTTGAACTGGTAAAATGCAGTATGTTGACTCTCTACGGTGACTAAACACAGATGCAAGCTCAGCGGCATGCATTTGAATACAATCTGCTTCACATTAATACACTTAGATCAAGCAACAAACATAACGATAGTTACGCACAGTATAATATGGATGCGGCAGTCCGATGCACTTCCCAATAAGCACAATTATAGCTTGTGATCAGTCAAGCTTAATTAAACACACCTATTCTAGTCTCAGAACCAAAGCCTCTTACTTGGGGAATCACCCTTGAGTGATTGGTGTGTGTTTCAGTCCGTCTTATCGATCCGGTGGGGTTCTCCCAGGCGGGTCAGCAGAACCATTATCTCTCCTTGCACAGAGCAATGGTCAGCTGGCTGTCCTCGTAGGCAGCGAAGGATGTCAGCCAGGAGTCGACTTGGTTGAAGGAACGTATCCCTACATTGTCTTCTTGGAGGGAAGGAGTGTCTGTAGCTGTATTCTCTTCCAGTCACCCTCTGCAGGTTTGCTACACGCACCGGTTACACATACAGTGCGTGTGCGGAGTTAGATTGCAAACAGCTAATCTAATCCTTCTGGATCCACAGTGTTGTGGCGAACACTAAACAGTCTGGGCTCATCCAGTGAGTTGAAGACTGCGCCTCGGCTAAACAAAAGAAACAATTTGAAGGCTTTGATTCCGCCTTGTTAGCAACTGGAGTCACAAGAAAGGGGGCCTTAGGGAAGGTAGCGCTGAAATTTATATCCTCAGTGATGTCATGGGGCATCCCGGGGATAGCCCGAATAGACCGGAGGTGAGGTCAGTTCACACCTAAGTGTGAACTTCAGGGCCTGTTGGAATTTTGGTGCTGTTTTCCCTTTGTCTAAGGCCCCAGCCCAGCGGATGGGCTAGAGTTTAGGCTTTTGATTTTCTTGTCAGGCCGCAGCCGCATGCTGACTCAAGTTTCTTTGTTCAACCTCATGGCCTAGCCCAACAGTAATGTCTCTTCTTTTTCAGAGGACTTGGGGATATAATAGTAACTTTCAATTTGTAACTGTTAGCTGTTGTAACTATCTAGCAAACAATAACTAACAATATGCTAACCCACATCTTTCAGTAAAAGTGATGTTACAAAAAGTTGTTGATATAAACTTAAATATAAATATAGCCGCAAGCGGCAATTTGTGGGTTCAAACCCTTTTGTTACTGCAAACTGCATGCAGAGTGACAGAAGATAAATTCCACAAACAAATATATGCAGTTAACTGTATGTTTAAGTAAGCAAGGCCACTAGGACAGAGACCCTTTATTGATTGGTTGGAAAGAGGGTTCACTCTGGAGGAAGACTGAACTGCACAAATATCTTTTGTTGGTTGTTGCTGAATCCCCGAGGTGTGTGTTTTGTTGGGTTTTGGACTTGTATTTGGATTGTTTGGACTTGCCTGTAAAGGACATTTTCTTTGTTGGGTGGAATTTTGCATTGTGCTTCAATACACTGTTTTATATTGACCTGTGTTCACATTGTCACTCTGATTATTGCTTGATTCCTTGATTTGTTTGCATTCTGGTTCAGATTTAAGAAGTGGGTTCATGGCAGAGTGTGTGGAACTCTGATTCATGTGTCCATATGGGGGGTTGACTTTGACGAGCTCTAACATTGAATTGTCGGAGGGAACGCCGGCTGGCACTCCAAAAACATATAGGAAATCCGCTACAATATGGAAAAGATTTGTGACACCCCCTATTGGCCATTTTTAAGATCATTTTACAAACTTAGTTCAACATAAATATCAAAAGTTTTGTGATGATTGGACAAACTCATTGATTTATGGCACAATTTGTGCCAGGCCCACACCCTTGATCGACAATTTCAATTTCAAAAACATTTTGGGGACACGTTTCAACAGCTTAATTAAAAATGTCCACCAAGTTTGGTGATGTTTGGACAAAGTGTCATTGATTTAAGGCCAAATTTGCACCAGGCCCATGTACATGTTTAGTGGTGCCCCCTATTGAGCGATTTCAAAATAATTTTACACACGCGGTTCAACATTGTTATGAAACATATCCTGAAAGTTATTGGGCCACGTTTCATGATTTTACTTCATTCCAGCTCATGGCAATTTGCGATGTGGCATAAGACAACAAATAATAGGAGGAAAACAATAGGGTTCTACCCCTTCAGGGTTTGAACCCTAACTAGAAAATGCTACATTTTCTGAAGAAAATTTGTGTGCTTGCTTACAGTTTTTCTCAATTGCTTAAACACAATTCCTGAAACACTAAACGCATTCTCAAAACTATGAGCACAAACCGCACAACATTAAGTCATTTGTTGAAAACAATAAATCATTTTTGATTGCTTTAACACAAAATGTTAGTGTAAAGCACATTTCTGCGAACTAGTAAACACAAATGTCGGTAATTGACACAAAAATCAATTGAATAAGTCACCCTGATCAAAATGGATTATACCATTTCTCATTTGAATGCCATCACTCCCACATCTATTGATAAATCTGTTCATTGTGCAAATCCTTACATGCAAAATAGTACTAACAACAACCAATACACTGGCACTCAGGATCTCCTTATGAAAATAGGTCTACATGTATGGCTCCCTTATAAAAATATAAATGTCTGCAATTTATCCAAAATCCAGGCAAATTTTGTATCCACAAATCAGCAACCAATCACAGATGTTGTCCACATTCCCTAGAGTTTACAGGTGGAGTTCTCCAACAATTAGATCAGAACACATATATATATAGGCTACTGCTGAGATACTAGTGCATTTGTGTCTGGATGAAAAATGGAGGGAGAAGAGCAAGAATGTCTTGCAAGAGGGAGAGGTATCCGAATCCGTGGTGGTCGTGTGAGAGGAGGGCACAGGGGACAAGGAAGAGGCAGGGAAAGGCAGCGGCATACAAGGAGATATTTCCAACGTTGCATGGCAAGGGAAAATATCAGGTGCGATGTTGACAGTTGAACAGTTGTGGCCCAACAGAGAGGAGCGAGTGGTTGGGCAGTAAAAAGCTGGAGGAAATGTCTTGAGTTTATTTTCTTTTTGTTTTTTACACATTACAGCTTGACCACCTCCAATTTACAGTGCTGTATCATAGTTTTGCTTTACTTTAAACACTTGCATTTGTTCTGGTTTTACTACAGTAAAGATATTTTGTCAAACTTGTGAATAAATATTTTTGTTGAGAATTCTTGTGGCATAATCTTTTGACTGCAACATAAAGGAACATGCATTCATGTTGACGCAGATACTTAGTATATTGTGTGCCTTTGTTTATGCACTGATAAAGATATATTTTAATTTGGTGTAATTGTCGTACTCATTGACAAAATTGTTTAATTTTGAAACATGAGTTAAACATGTTGAGGGTCTTAGGGCCTTTTGCAGGTGAAACAGTGTTGTGGTAAATGCTTTTACTGTTGTGGGGTTTGTGCTCACAGTTTTGAGAATGTGTTTAGTGTTTCAGGAATTGTGTTTAAGCAATTGAGAAAAACTCCAAGAGAGAGAGAGAAGGGGAGGAGAGAGAGAGAGAGACAGACAGACAGACAGACAGACAGACAGACACTTCCTATCATGGCTGTTTGAAAGTCTCCATCTAGTGGCTTGTACTTGTAGAAACAGCAATTGTCAAAGCACAATGCATTCCTCTGGGGCCAAAAAATTGCAAATAAAATTCAATTGCAAAAAAAGTAATCTGAAGAAAATTTGTGTGCGAGAGAGAGAGAGAGGGAGAGAATTTCTAAACACCTTTATTTAAAACTCCTTACTTTAGTACAGACGTACGTACATAAAACAAAGACATTAACAAGTCTTTAACATCCTACAAGGAAACCATCAAAATTAGAACACACACACACACACCACAAAACATGAAAAAAACAAAAAAACAAAAAAAGAAGGTAGCCTACGTCAGAAAGAAAAGGACAACATTTCATCTTGGACAGAATAGAGCACACCTCCTAGACCCCAAATAAGCAAAAACCCATTCACGTTGCCAGTTAGTTGGTAGTAGGCAAATTCCATCCTGAGCTGAGCTGCCACCAGCCCTTTCGACATGAAAACAGGATCTACAGACGCCAGACCTTGGATACGATTTTTCCTGGTTTTCCAAATTGCCAGCTTTGCCATTCCTGATAGTAAATTTAACAGAACATGCACAGATTTCTTTGTCGCTGAGTATTTTGGACCATAAATAAATAGCTCAAGAGAAAACATTTCCCCTAGACCCTGAAACCACCTATCTAATGTAGTAAATAATAATAAATAATCTAATAATAATAAATAATCTAACGCCTTCATCCCTGCCAGAGAGCGTAAGTGCGACACTTTAACACAGGTATAGTAAGCCACCTTCTTTCCCACAGTCTCAAACTGCCCCAGCTCAGGGACTGTAAAAGACAGAAAACGGCCTTCTTCCTCCTGCCACTCTCCAACAGCAGGAAAGATAGTCAGTCAGTTGGATAGTCCTTGGTGGAGGTAAGACAATGAGTCTGTGCCATAACATCAAGGCAACCAGATTATTGGCGACCAGAACCCTTCCCCTATATGACAACTGGGGTAGCAGCCATTTCCATTTAGACAATCTGGCACACACCTTTTCCACTACACCCTCCCAAATTTGTCTTTGGATGTCTTCTGACCCCATATACACCCCCAGAAACTTCATCCCTCTTCCCTCTCCTCTTCTTTCCACCTAAGACCCCCAGGCAGACTGGGAGCTGCCCTATTCTGCCATTTCCCCACTTGTAAGGCCTCACTCTTCTCAACCTCAACTAGAGCCTGGACATCATTCTGGTCCTTTATAAAAACACTGACATCATCTGCATATGCTGACACAACTAATGCTGGGCTCTGTGGTAGTCCCGGTAGGGGGAGTCCAGTTAGCCTATTTCTTAAAATACATAAAAATGGTTAAACTGGCAAAAAATAAAGCTGTCCTGAGATGGGGCAACCCTGCCTTATACCCCTTTGAACAGGAAAAGGCCTGCTCAACCCACCCCCCACCTTGACCATACATGATGCCCCCTCATACAACAACCCCACCCATGAAATAAAACCCTCTCCAAAACCGAAAGCTTTCAAAGTAGTAAAAGAGTAAGGGCTGCCTGTCGACAGGAAACTGGTAGGGAGCCTCCTCGAAAACACTCTGATAAAACCTCCAGTAAGTCTATTCCTAAACATTTCCAAAAACACTTCCGCTGGTATTCCGCTGGTAGACCGTCTACACCAGGTGCCCGACCTGGAGCCAATTGCCCGACTGCAACAGTGAGTTCTTCCAGACTGAGGCCAGAGTCCAAGGCTGCCTGCTCACTAGGCCCCAGCTGAGGCAGCCCCTGAAAAAGCTCTGCAGCATGCTCCCGATCACAGTCCTCCACCCTGTAGAGGCAGTGTAGAAATCTACTGCATGCTTCCTCATTTCAGCTGCATTCGTGGTCAGGCAAAGGCAAACCATCTGTTTTCTCACAGACAGATTTTTCCAAATTAAAAAAGAACGAGCTTGGTGCATCCATGTCCTTTAAACTAACAAATCGGGCCCTAATCATAGCCCCTTTCACTCTTTCTTGTAAAAGTGCCCTTAATACCTGCCTTTTGTTATTCAGTGCTGTCTTATCAGGGTTATTATGGCAGAAGGTTACTTTCAATATCATTTATATCATGTTCAAGACTATGAATAGCTGCTCTAATTTTTGCTGTCGAGTTTGAAGTATATTGCTGAGAAAAGACTCGGATTTGAGCCTTTCCCACCTCTCACCACTGGCTCAGGGAGTCAAACTCCCCCTTTTTACCTCTCCAAAGTTCCCAGAAATACACAAATTTGTCACAGAAGACATTATCTTGTAAAAATTTTAGTATTAAAACGCCAATAAGAATTGGACTTCACAGCAGAGGCAAGGCATAAATCTAAAGTCATAAGATGATGGTCTGTAAAACCAACAGGATAAATATAGCTTTTGAGCAACCTTGCACAAAACATCTGAGACAAATAAAATCTATCCAACCTCTTACTCTATTATTGAGCACTTTCACCCAAGTATACTGTCTCACAGTTGGATGTTTAACCCTCCATACATCTACTAAATCCAGCTGAGAAATTAGCCTGGCCAAACAAGTAGATGATTGAAGGTGAGGTTCTTCACTTGTTCTGTCCAAATTAAAATCCACAGTACAATTCCAACCCCCCCCCCAAAAACAATGCATTCACTTTTGTCGCACAGCACTAAGTGTTCTTTCAATCTCCTAAAAACTTCTATACGTTCAGATCCTATATTTGGAGCATATACATTAACAAAACAGAAAATATTTTCAGAAATCTCAGCTCTAACTACAACTACTCTACCTTTCAATATTTCTGTGGTGGAAATGACCTTCACTGATAAACTAGGAGAAAAAAGCACAGCTACCCCTGCACTAAAATGTGTCCCATGGCTAAGAATGTAGTCCTTTTCACCATAAGCCCCAGTCTACCTCAGTATCTACATCACTATGGGTTTCCTGAAGGAAAACCACATCTAATCTTTTCTGTTGACATGTTTCAAAAACTAAAGCTCTTTTCTGTCCAAACCTCCCCCCATTGATATTTAACGACCTGACCCTTAGATTCTGCATATGCAGGCTAAAGAGGAGAAGAGTCAACAGAAACAAGTAGGAGAAGAAAGACATCCTGTGATGCATGATCATTGTTTACTTAATTATTTGCCTTTTTTTGTCTTCCCTTTCCTGTTTTTCTGAGTGCTGTTATGTGTTTTCTAGGGCAAAAATGCTTTTCATCCAACAAATCCATTCCAACTATTTTCTGGAGGCTAGAAACCGTTTTAATAAATTTATCAGTGTTCGGAAAATAATCTTTGACTTTAACAGATTTCCCGAATGTTTCGTCAAGAAAACTGTTAATCTCATCCAGAGTATACAAGTCACCCTTGTGAGACGCTGTAACCAGACCCAAAACGCTGTCTGTTTCTGACTCATAGTCCATTTCGTCATCCTCATCGTTTCCCTGGCTGTCACTTACAGGCGGCTCGCCCACCGCAGCCTCCTCACTAGCCTCACTAGTCTTACCGGGCTCATCCACCTCCACTCCTGGTGAGCTCACAGCCGCATCATCAGTCACATAATTCACATTTACATTACCTGAAGCTTAATTTAAGGGTGTGTTTACCACTACCGCCTCCTCGCCGGGTTCGGCCTGCGCTTCCCCCGACTGTCGCTCAGATGTTTTATAACTGGAGGTCTCATACTCTACAGCAGGGGAAACCAGAATCTCCTCCTGCCGGCTCTGCTCCACCACTCCCTGCCACTCATTGGGGAAAAATGGGGGAACACCGGACACTGTGATTCTGGTGGACGGGACAGCCAAAGGTGACACTTGTACATACACACCATTGAGAAAAACACCACTGTCAATCAGCTGATTGACAAGACGTTCCTCCTTCAGCCTTATTCATACGGGAAGCGTATGACAGTTTGTCATGACCGACCTGGTCCCCGCCGGCCAGTAGAACCTCTTCTACCGCTACTGTTGAATCCGGCAGGAGCCTCACTCCATGCCGGAGAGTTATTTGCCCAACACCAACTTAGGGATCAAACAACGAAAAAAATCTACTAGACCACACAGTCAATAAATGAAACAATCAACGAAAACATGCAAAGACAAACAGAAATAGGAAAAGAAGAAGAAATAAGTTTAAGGAAAAAGAATTCTCAGCAATCGCTCACTCACCAAACGCCACTCTCACACACCCAACTCCCAGCATGCATGAGAGAGAGAGAACAGAGAGAGACAGAGACAGAAGAGAACAGAGAGAGATAGAGAAGAGAGAGAACAGAGAGAGACAGAGAAGAGAGAGAGACAGAGAAGAGGGAGAGAGACAGAGAGAGAGAAGAGAGACAGAGAGAGAAGGGAGAGAGAGAGAGAAATAGAGAGACGTTACAGTTACACCTTTGCCAATTTAGCCAGCTTTTCACGTTAACGTTACCTGTTGCACTACAAGTTAGATTAAAACACAAACCATTTCTGTTGGAAATTATCCCAGGCCGTTTTGTTACGGCATAGGTATGCAGTATGTGACAATAAATCTGAAAATGTACACATTTAATCGCATTTTGATATAGTACATACTTTTATCAGACTCCAGTTACAGTGACTGCCTATTTAACTTAACCGACATCACATTGTCCACAATGTCTGCGGAGCAAAAAACATGCCATAGTAAATAGCGCAGTGACTCACTTACCGAACAAACGCTAGTAACAGTCAAAGGCCAATATCAACCTCTAAAGTGTAAAACAGGATTTCAACTCACATTTATTTGTCCAAGTGACTGTAATGACTGTCCTTTCAACAGATTTCTACAAACTATGTAATAAATTATACAGGATAATTTCAGTAGGAGCAAATACGTTGTTTGAAACTTGCTCTTTTATCCGCCAAAAAAAGCGCTGGTTGTTGAGCGCCGATCGACTGAAATGTGTGTTTGTACCGTTGACTCAAAACACCAAACAGTATGTCATCACCGCGATGGTGAGTTAAAAGACATAATGTGGTGGGATATTTCAACACTTGTGGAAAACGCTCTATACGTAAATCACTGTGTTGTTAGCAGAAATAGTGGTTTGTGTGTTCTATTCAGTCATCAGTAACAAACTGAGTCTCTGGTCTCTGGACATTGTGGAAGACAGCCAGGGTCACATTTGAGATTCCATCTAGTGGCTTGTACTTGTAGAAACAGTAATTGTCAAAGCACAATGCATTCCTATGGGGCCAAAAAATTGCAAATTAAATTAAATTGCAGAAAAATTTTGTACTTGTAAAAATATTGTGTGCATTTGTAAAACAAAAGTTGTGTACTTGTAAAACAATTTTGTACTTGTAAAAATATTTTATACTGGTAAAAAGATGGAGTTGTGCCGTAAAACTCTATTTACATGTGCACAATTGATTTTTCCAACTTCACATCATTTTATAACTCGCTTAAACTATGAGTGCACGACTTTTTCTATTTGGCAGTAATGTTGCAGTGAGTCAATTTGTACTTGTAAAATGGGTCAACCTTTTTCTGTCTTGACCAATCAGCTCAGTCTCCCCCACTAGATGAAAAAGAATGATATCATTAGCTGGATTATCTGTCAATCAAACGCATCCTGCCACGAGAAGAAGAAGAAGAATCAAACACAGACATATATACGTAGACGCCACATTGACTGCTTCGGCCCGTTGCTACAATACGTCAACGTCGCCGCCATATTGGACCGGACAATACTGGCCTTTACACAAATACAAGTAAACGGGGGAGCTGCGGTTTTTCTGGATGAAAAGCACTAGAATGTTCACATTTCTCAAATGATTTCAATGAGTCGTTTTTATATTCAAGGGTTTATGATCTACGTGGAGTAGAAAAAAAAGTTTTGTCTCCACTTACTTAGAATCTCGATAGTTAGGCTATAATCGCTGCTAGATGCGGTGTGTATCAACGTTAGGCTTACATGAACTGAATTACTTACGTGGTGGAAAATAATTAATTGTCATAAGGAATTGTAAAAACTCAGGTTTGTCAAGCATGGATTTGGCTTATTGTCCTTGGTTAATACTTGTGGGCTATTTAGATTTTATTTTTTCAGTATTTCAAAGTGAATGAGATGTGTTCTGACCTGGAGCACAAGAGAAGCTAAAATGATGGGGACATAGACAGAAAAAGACACAATGTAAAAAACTTTCTGCACATTTCATGTACATTGGAAAAATGGGTGGTGTTATTTATGATTATGGAGCAGAAAGGTTTGGTGTTTTTGAGAAAAAGAAGAAATTAGTTACTGAGGTAGTTAAATCTAGGCGCCAACAAGAGATAGACAGACTTATCTGGGAGAGAAGACAGCTTAGGAGGCAGTGGAGGAAAGCTACAGAGGTTGAGAAGGAAGGTATAAATAGGGTGCAGGTAGATGTCAAGGATCGATTGGCAGTGTTAAGAAGAGCAGAGAACATTAGGAAAAACAGGAAAAAGAAAGAGTAAGCTAGAATAGCATTTTACAAGGATCCATTTAGATTTGTGAAGTCACCATTTAGTCAGGAGAAAAATGGTAGCCTTAGGGCTTCAAAACAGGAGCTTGAGGGACATCTGGAGGAAGTGCACAGAGACAGGGAAAGGTTTAGAGAGCTACCCCTCCCCCCCGATATTCCACCTATTGGAGAGATAGACAGTCAGTGTGATGATAGCCCACCAAGGTGGAAAGAGGTACAAGAGATAATAAGGCGTGCTAGGGCTTCTTAAGCCCCGGGGCCCAATGGAGTCCCCTACAGGCTGTACAAGAGTGCGCCAGATGTGCTGAGGTTTCTATGGAAGTTGATGAAGGTAGTCTGGAAGAAACAGGTTATTCCTAAGGTGTGGCACAGAGCAGGGGGAATTTTCATTCCCAAAGAAAGAGACTCTGTAGAGATAAGTCAGTTTAGGCCTATTAGCCTACTTAATGTTGAAGGGAAGGTTTTCTTTAGTGTTGTGGCACAGAGGCTGTCCAGTTACTTAGAAAAGAATAGGCTGATTGACACCTCGGTGCAAAAGGCTGGAATCCCAGGCTTCCCCGGGTGCTTGGAGCACACCAGAATGATTTGGAACCAAATCCAGTCAGCTAGGCATGAGAAA
>CABFOQ010051923.1:0-12680 GCA_900660455.1 Gephyroberyx darwinii
GTCTTATAGTATCAAAGGGGAATTAAGTCATTGTGACTTTTATGGACCTCTATCATGGACCAAGAAATTGCAGCACAATTGACAGGTCTATGGTACAGCTTACGGTAGCATGTAATTGACCACAAAAAAGCCACATTTTCACAATAGAGAGATATTGGCTAACTATTTAGAGCAGAGGTCCAACAGAAACATTTAGTGAAGAAGTAATATATCACAATGCAGAATAATGAAATAATAATAATATTGTTTTTTAACTTGCTGTTTTGGCTTGAGAACAAAATGTCTTGCAATGTCAGTCACTCGCTAGTTGCACTGTCCTCCTTCGTTGAATATTTGAAAATGCAAGTAGGTGGGGGAGGGACTGGGGGGTTTTGTTCCAAACAGTATGAAACAGCAGGAAAGTGAGAAATCTCTGCACATGGCTAAATAATTGATCAACAGCCGTATCAAACCCCTGCAGAAATATTATGGTCATTTTGTGCTATGGGACAGTAAAAACTGTACTTATTGCCCCTTTAATTATGATTATTATTGTATGCTCCCTAAGCACAATACCAACTGTCCATACTGTATATAACATTAAAAACATTAATTGTTTTTCCAATAATTTTCCCTGTGTGTTCTACATGGTTTTAATTTCTGTATGTGCTTAGGATGCAGCCGACATCCTGTCTCGTGGGACTCCCAGTCCTTCGGAGGTGACAGCATCCTCGCCCCCCATCACCCTCTCCGCCGTGCCCCCTGCAGCCTCCTGGAACGTACCCATATCAGTAGGAGTGGATGAGCTGCGGCCTTTTACATCCTACGTCTTTGAAGTTTCTGCCTTCACCTCTGAGGGAGAAGGCCAGATAGCTTCCACTATGGTCCGCATGCCGGAATCGGGTACATAAACTGCATGTAAAAATGTAGTGAAGCAGTGCTGTAGCTTTTGCTTCAGTAGGTCAAGGGTATGAAAAGAATTCTATGAGCTAAAGCTATGGTTGAGTAATGCTTAGAGGGAACACACTTGGTATCACACTTGGTATCTATGATAGACCAATAAAACATAACTTGAGGGTTGTGTTGAATAAATTCTCCTCTCAGACACTGATATTGTTTAGGAATCCATTTTAATTTAGCTGTTTAATCAATTGTAGTACTTTTTAGGTACTTTTTAGAGATCTCTTGTGTTTTGAGATCCTGTTCGTGATGCCAATTTTTGAATAAATTCTCCTCAGACAGTTTCTCTTGCATCAAGTGTCTTTAATATAAAAGCATGATCATGGGAAGAGATACATACACAGTAAGTGTTATGAAAGTCTTCAACAATAAGTGTGCACTACCTTTATAGGGAGAATGTGGTTAACATACATAAAAAGGTGTAACTTCTCAGGTTCCAACATAATTGGCTGTAACTCTCACACTTCTGGTGAACTATGACAGTTTCAGACAGACCAGCTAGTTCAAGGATACTCAACTACCTGATAGGGATCAAGAAGAACTAGGAGGAAACTCTTGTGATGTCAAATGGGGCCCTGAAACTAATGATTGAAGAGCACAGATAAAGAAAGCATTATGCTTATGCAGTATTTCTTAACAAGGCTATTCAGCATTCCAATACATGGATAGGATATACAGTATTACAAAGATAATATTTGTACATAGTATTTTCTTCTGCAGTTTGTTAGCATATATATGGACTGTGTGTGTGTGTGTGTGTGTGTGTGTTGCAGCCCCAGAGGACCCTCCACAAAACCTCTCTATATGGAATATGACATCTAAGTCCTTCTCCATGTCCTGGGATCCTCCCGCCAACATCACAGGACGATTAATCTATATGTCTGAGCGGTACTTGTATTTGCAGCTACACAGGAGATAGCAACATTAATTTCAGAAGGCCACAGAGAGCTTGATTTATGTGACCCAGGCTGAGAACACATTGCTGGTTTGGTCTTAGCAGGTGGGTGTCATTTTGCTGACGTACGCCAGGCTGCCGGACACTCTAAAGTGTACAATCTATCCCATTTAGGATCCCCCTTTCCTCCCTCAGTATTGTTTATCAATATCTGCATTATTTTCAGGGGTGAGGGATCCGCCTAATGGCCATCTCGCGTTAGTCCAGGCTATCAGGGTGTTTATGTTACAACAAGACCCCCACTGGGTCCCCCAGGAGCCTAAGGCCTCCTCCCTCTAGCAAAGAGGGATTTTCCCCATAATACCGTCAAAAGTAACACTTTGCAGGTTCGACCAGATCGCTTCGGTGCCATTAGAATATGGGACAAGGGCCGGGGAAACGTACAGACCCTTTTGTATTCCAAGAGCAACAGAAAACAAGGGAACAAAGAAACTCTGGAATTAATATAAAAATGTACTTTCTGTATGTATGTTCTAATGTTTAAACATTCTGTGGCAGATGATGTACTTTATAATCTCCTGTACTCCCTCCGTTATTCAAGGCAAAAAAGTGTTCAAAAAGTGTTTTATTAAGACTTTTAATTTACTCTCCAGCAATAAATGGTAAAGTAGTAGTGTTTGATGTCATATGAATCCATTTGCTGTGAGGTGATCAAACATGTTACTTTCAATTACATGTTAGAAAGTGATGTGATATTTTCTGAACCTGAGCAGTTTTAGGAGATTTTGATCTCTGGTCATCAGGTTGTAAATCTGCGACATGCAAATGGTTGACGCAGCGACGAAGACGCTGGCGCCATACCACGAACCAGACGGTCACCAACTTTCTTGTTGATGTACAGGTGATGCAAAGTTAGTGTTGAACTTGTGAAAGTGAGGTTAGGACATCCTCTGTCATTTCTATCATCTGTCCTTTCTATTCTGTCCAAGAGCCGAACATAAACTGTCAGCTGTCTGCCAAGCCTTCCGTTGCCACCGCCATAGCACCGCAGTTAGACTCTTTACCACTCACGTTGCTCTGTCTATGCCAATAATACTGGCCCTCATTTCATTTAACTTTGTTGTACATATTTTCTTCTATCATTATCCTTCATGTGTTTGATCAGTTAATAAATCTTTGTTTAGAAAGAACTGACTATTGTGTGTTATCCTGTAGTATTTGCTCCTGCGCAAGGCAGACTGGTCAAACCAGTTAGTGTTAGTGTAACATGAGTGGAGGATACTGTGTCTGTTCATGTGATGCCAACTATATTGTTTTATACATGTACTGTGAGTTCGGGCTTGGGACTGAGAGAGACAGAGACAAAGCTGTTTATGTGAGAGTGCATTGATGTTCATCGCCCTTGCCCTGTGTATACTGTGATTGCAGATCAACCACTGAAGGAGAGCTGTGTGTCCTGTTGGTTCTTTAGCAGGTACTGGTGGCAACACTTGCAAGCATTAAAGGCCTAAGAGACGGGGGTCTCTGACAAATATTGTGTTATAGCTTTATTGAGTTGTTCTCACCAACTAGACAAAGTGCAATTGACTTAAATTGCCACGACACATGACATGAAGGCTAGATGTGATGGACACTGACTGGTTAACTGTGTCTCCATGGCTCAACTCTCCAGGACCTACTGGCCTACCCCTCCCACACACAAAAGCATTGGCAAGCTGACCCCTCCCACTCCCAAAAGTATAGGCAGGGTGACCCCTCGCATACCTAAAAGTTGCATGGACAGGGCCTATACTTGGACTGGCAGCAGCACTACTACTGAATGTATCTGTACCCGACATGTTTGAGAATGAAGTGAGGGGGGAAAATAAAAAAAAATGTATATGTTCAAGAATCTCAAGCCTGAATGTTAATTCTGTGAGATCAGGAGGGGGTGGAGAGATCCACCTGTCAGTGCACAGGGGAGGAGTTTAGAGTAGGGGAGGAGATATAAGGGCTGGGCATGTTCTGTCAAATCCCTTAGTCTGAGACCATGCTGTGACACCAGTAAGTTTATTTGTAATGATTCTGCCAATTTGTTTTAGATGACTTACTGCTTATATTCTTTGAGTTATGTCTACATGCTATGCATCCTTATTTAATGTGTGTATCTGACTTCCTAACAGATTATGATGCTTTGTTTTGGAGCTGTTTGATACCTACCTCTAAGTAAGGCAGAATTGTATGCAAGCAGATCATGCACTGTGTCGGAACCATTTAGTATACTTACCTGATCCTGACGAAGGCTTGAAAGATCCTCCTCAACCTAATGGATGCATTCAGAAAGTAAGCTAACAGGATGTACCTTAGTTGATTGTCCTTCGTTATGGTATGCACAGCAATATATTGATTTATGTTTGCTTATTGTACAGAAAAATCATCCTTTCATCCATCCACCCATTTATCCATTCTCCCCTCTCAATAAATGGTTAAATGGCTCTTGGATCCGCATGTTTGAATGTGCACACCAGCTAGGGGCTCTATGGTCCAGTCATCCTCATACTACTTAACCAGGCAATAATCAGCTAATTTACAGCACATGTCAGTTTCAGAGGATATAGTCTTTTTTAATATATGCAACTGAATCAGTTAAATAGCTACAGTGATGTTACTGTCCATTTACCATGAACACACTATACAAATGCATGTAGGCTATGTCATAACATGAGCACTTCAAACTAGACACTTTCTCAATACCAGAGAAAAACGTGCAGTGTAAATACAGACAATAACACAATAACTAATCAGTTAATTACTTCCATTACAGATATAATCATTCATGAAAAATAAAACCAAATAGGAAAATACCATCCAGAATAAAATCACTGTACCTCGCGCAACACACACGCATATAACTGAATGGCAGCGCAGTCGGAGCGGCGGAGACTAGGAGAGCAGCAACAGCAGTGGGAGCGTCCAGGCAGACAGGAGACTGTGGCATTCCCGGGGGCCAGGCGAGCGCAGGTCCATTGAATCTGGGTCACAGCACCAAATGTGACTGGTTAATTTCTCTGTTGTGTTTTATAGACGGCCAGGACTCAGTGTTGATCTTGAAAACAAATAAAAGAATCAGAGCACAGGAATGCATACCTTTACATAGGAATGACCGGACAACAGAGAACGAACAATCGAGGGTGACAGGTTCGCGGGGCATGGATTCAACCAATATAAGTTTTTCTTTGGTACACAACCTATGAGCTGCAGGAAGCAATGAAACCACAACAACAACGTAGAAACATATTGAAAGGAAAACATGTAATAACTCATATGATGTGAGTGTGAGGGGTGTGGTGGGTTACGGTCACACTTTGTTACATCACATGAATCGCTCTATGTCTTCGTTTGTTTTAAGAACAAATCAAACCTTTTAGCAAGATGTTTTGTTGTTTTTTTCCAAGGGATGATGAAACTTACAAAATCCCCTCCACAGCAATCAGAAGGGTCACATCAGTAAGCCTACTGATGTCAGCCCCAGTAGGTTGGCTACCGCTCCTACAGCCGGGATCCCGACGACCCAAAGCTGGAAACACCTCCTGCTACTCTAGAGGTTAAACAGGTAGACAAGGAGTAAGATCCAATCATCAACTCAGTAGGGATCTATGAAGTGCACTACACAGAAGATTGGATTGAAGCTGCCGATAACCAATATTCAAGATCTTTACATTTGACCATTGATCTGGTTTAGTTGTGGTTTAGTTGTGGTTTAGTTGTGCGATGAAGAGTCCTGCCACTCTGCTTCGTATAGGGCTGTGCCGTCCATGTTGATTGTGACGGCCTGTGACGGCCATTGGCAACATGAAGCAGGTAATTCAGGCCTCATAGCTCAGTGGTTAGAGCACTGGTCTTGTAAACCAGGGGTCGCGAGTTCAATTCTCGCTGGGGCCTACATTGGTTGTTTGGGGCGGCAGGTTGGCCTAGTGGTTAGAGAGGCCGACCCATCACCGAAGGGTTGTTGGTTCGATCCCTGGCACCACCAGGAGGGTGATTGGAAAAATGACTGTTATCACAGCTACGGTGCCCACCAACACTGCCGAAGTGCCCTTGAGCAAGGCACTTAACCCCAAAAACTGCTCCAGGTACGCCATTCAATGGCAGCGCTCTGCCCCCTGACCTAAGAAAAAAAATGCATGTGTGTGGGGTGATATATAATTTTTATCTTCTGCACATCCCTGACTAGATACACACACATCTAGTCAGGGATGTGCAGAAGATAAAAATTTCATTGCATGAAAATGTATGTGACAATAAAGGAATCTTAATCTCGCTTTTGGTGATGATCTCGCAACACCGGAACGTCAAAGGCAGCGTGCTGGAGCTTGGAGAGAGACCGTCTGGTGTGTTAGTCACAGTACAAGCAACTTTGACATTAACCAACGGCGAGAACTTCTCTTTTACCTGGATGACACGGAGAGAGCTGTCAGCAGTGCAGGAGCCATCCGCCAGATGTACTGATAAGGGTTGGTTTTTATGACACTGTAGAAGTTTGCCAGGAGGACCAACAAGGCATGAATGATCAGCCTAAAACGGAGGGGGAAATTGCAGTATGGAGTCATTTTCAGAAATTGCAATCATACTGCATATTGTGAGGAAAAGAAAATAACTTTCTAACTGATATTAATGAGAATAAAAATAAGAACAAGAACACTTTTAAGGAAATGAGAATTTACCCTATCACAACTGTCTTCATGAACTTGAAGTTTTCTGATAATATACCAGTTGTCAATCTCTATGATCTTTCCAGCAATCAGGAACATCATTCCTAATGGAATGTAGCTGGAAAATAAGCAATAGCATCACTTAATAGATTTGAAGGATATTTTGTGAAAACTGTTTTTGATTTCATTGAACCTTTATTTAGATCAGACAGACAGAACAATAAGTAATAGACAAGGAGGGAAATGTACTATACTGACATCTGAATGTACCTTAGGATTATCAGAGCAGTGTTCCAAAACAAAGCTAAAGCTAATGATTTTAGCTGATCAAATTATTACTGTTTTGGTTCATTTAGTTCAATTGTCACCAATCCTCCACCTCCCTGCACGATATGACTTTTTCTGTGAGGTATGCGTAGTTAGGTTTCGTCTTACCACAGGACAAGGTCGACCAATCGTTTATTAGCTTTGTTGAGTGAGCTGAAAAAGAAGAGAAGGGGTTTGCCTTCCTCTCCCATCTCTCCGATGATCATGCCAAAAATGATGCAGAAGGTTATCAGGCCCACAATATTGACCCCTTCGATGTGTCCCCCCCCAACTTGGATGTTGTAGGTGACGTTCTGGGGAAAAAAAACCCTGAAACTTAAACTATAACTAAAACTATTTTGATTTTTTTTAAATAAATTGTTAATGCCTCTATTTTGACACTTTTGAACCTGAGCTCAGCCCGGGCCACAACAATTAAATGAGAAATTCAGTCAGGTCGCACTGGGTTCTTGCATAAGTTGTGACACAGTATGCTATAGAAGCACCAATAAAGCTATTTCCTACATTCAGCAGTGATCCACTGTGTTCTTGACAGCCTCCATTCAATATTGGGCAGTCGCATAGGGCATGCAAAGATAGCCTTATTTAAAAGCCCCTGTTCGCCATAGAAATGGGCTCAAAATTCCCATGACAATTGCTCATTTATGTAAATAATGGAGTGAATGTTTTGATGATAACTGTACGGGATGAATTGGCACGGCCCAGGTTAAATTTCAAGCAAAGTTTTCACTTTTTCATGGCAGTTTGCACAAGCCACAATAATGACCCTTTCATGTCATTATTGGAAGGTAGTCTCATACTCAATTCAATCAAAGGAGCATTTGATTATCAGAAGTTACAATGAAACACTGCCGTTAACAATTTAATTATTTTATCCCAAAGAATACTATTTTCAATACTTTTACTGTTGCAGTTCTTGATACAAGGCTTTTGTAATGCTTAGATGCTGCCTATGAAAATGAATCCTTTGGAAGGGAAAAGCCTGTTTTTCACATGGTCAATTATATGGTAGAGTAAGAGGTGTTGCTATTTGATTAACATCAAGTAGATGTCAATAATTAATGAATAATAAATTGATTTGTATTTTTTTTTTTTTACCTCAGGGCCAGTTCCCATAGTAGAACTGTTCTCGTCAAGAGGAATCTCAAAGTACTTTTGTTCCGTCTTGTGCTAAAGAGAAAAAAAATCATCAGGGCACAGATTGTCAAAAAATTAATCTAGAAAATGATGAACTACTTGTATGTAGGCTGTCAAACCTGTTGGAAGGTTGCCGCAACTAGATTGTCAGGTATCATGTTCCTAAAGTAAAAGAGTAAGCAAATCACATCACAGACACCACACAATACAGTGTTGATGATAACTCAATGTAAGCCAAATGTGAAAAAGTAAGATGTTGGTGTATATTTGTCTTTTTGGTGGCTATCCATCCTGAATTGGCTTTGTTATGCATTAATTTCACTTGTTGATGGAAATCGTACATAATTGTCCTTGGAACACAAAAGGGTCAACCTTTTCTGAACAGCCACTGATTCAATTTGTGCTTTTCCATTAGTGGTTGAGCATTCTGGGTAGGAAAATATGACAAACTGAATGGTGAATGCGGGAAATCGGGATGGGCTGTGAAGCAACTTCCAAATAGTACCCTTCAAGCTACACTGTCTTATCACTCCAGTCCACACCTCATCAGATCCATTATGGCATCCACTGTGGAGAGGTCGCTGTGAAAGTCATTCCACTCATCTTCAATTGTATAAGAGACGCCAGGCTGGATGAGTGCTACCAATAGAATACCTGCAATATCCATCACTACAATGTCATTCATACAGCGTTAGTAAGTAAAACTAACTTTGACTGATCCGTGGTGTCTAAGATATTGCATGTCACAAATGAACGAATAAAAGAACAAACAAACCAACCTATAGTCCTCCATGAAAACCTAATGAGCACCGATGAGTTTTGATTCCTGTATCAGATTCTAACAAGATTCTGCATATCATATTCTGCATTCAAAGATGGGGATAGGCATATGTTGCTTACCAATTGTGACAGATATCAAGGTTGTCATGAGGAAATACAAAGCAGAGGATAAAGCCACTTTCGTAGAAAGATTTGTGCTCAGAGAAGCAACACCTGTGAGAAATAACATAATTTATATTATATTATTATTTATATTATATTATATTTATAATTTATAGAGGCAGCTTGCCATGCCATCATAATGTGGAGCAGGCATTGTTATATTGCAGGTTTTAAAGGTTGTTTGCCTGTGACATTTTCTCACACCATAAAATAACATGTTGAAAGTGCTCTGGATTCCTCGAAAAAGAATGGGGAAGGCCTGACACTTACTGGTTATTATGCTTGATGTAATCAGAAGAAGGATCACCAGTTTCAACATGCGCATCAGTAGTTCTCCTGGAAAGCCTACATAGTACTTTGGCATGTTTATGAGGGATGCATACTCCTGGAGAATGAAGTCAGTGATGCCCCCTGTGAGAACATGAGGTAGCTTGCATAAAAAGTCTTGAATCTTGAATAGTTACAAAAATAATGTTCATAATAGGAATACAGCTAAATAACAAATATTCTATTTCTACCACTGGATTTGTGGTGCCTGCCCATAGAATCACAATGAAAAGAAAGTCGAAATTCATTGTTGTCCCATGAAATTGAAAAAACACCTGTTTGATTGCTGTGCACTTGCAAGGTTTCCATATGCTTTCACTGCCTAAGTGCCATCAACCAGTAGATGGCGCATGGATGCTGCAGAAAGCTTAATTACTTAATTAAACTTGAAATTGAAGACGAGGTTTGAAACCATGGAACAAGGCAAACTTTCTCCAGCATGCAACAACAGCAACAGTGCTGTCACATAGAGTTGCATAGCATATGCTTGTATACTTGTAATAAATAGTGTAGGATACATTCTTAGATATCTGCATTTGTGGTGTTGGACTGAATTCATGTTCTTGCTGCCTGTATTCAAAAAATGCTATAATTTCCATATTTGAAAAACCTAAAATCTAATCATTCAAAACCTTTGATGGAAACATGAGGTTTGGACCACTGATTTTCAGAGTAACTCCAGAGTAGCCTCTATCATTTAGATGTGTTTTACTGACTTTTAGAATGAAATTAGAAATATGTAATAGGACATCCTAAAGCCTAGCCCTGATACAGGACCCTATGAGAATCTTTTATCATTTGGCTGTTTACTTCTCCCATAGGGCCCTGTCCTGCTCCATTGACTTTTTACTTTTTACTGGTTAAGTTACTAAAGTTCAAGGGTAATTCCGGTATTTTTAAACCTGGGCCCCATACATATTTCGGGGTCTAAATGACTAATAGCAACGTAGGCTAATCCTTTGAGACAACTGCGCGATCAAAGTACGTCCACTAAAAGTGCTTGTTTTTGCCACTGACAGGCTCAGATTGTTATTCTAAGCGTCTTCAAAGCCACCAGACTCCATTGACAAAAACAGCATTTCAGAACACGGGAGTTGCTGGTCTTCCGCCATTTCGGTATTTTTAAACCTGGGCCCTATTTTTACATAATTTGGGATCTAAATGACTAATTCACACAATAACACAAACAAACTAACCGAGATCGAGGCAGCGGTAGACCAGCAACTCCCGTGTTCTGCGAGGTAAAAATGCTGTTTTTATTTATTTATTTATTTATGTTTATATTTATTTACCTATTTACTTATTTGTGTATTTATTTCCCTGAGGATTTAATTCCGCATTTATAAATTTCTCTTTTTATTTATTTCCTTTATTTCCTCTGTATTTCCCTGTCCCTATGATAATGAGGGGGCGGTCCATCAGAGCTGGTCATGGTTTTCCCTTACTCCCATTGGTTGATCGGTCTCAGAGTAGATCTAGACTAGGCTAGCATAGGTTGCTAGCTAGCCTACCACGGTGCTTGCAACTGTGTTGGCTTGGCTAGTGCTTCGCTCAGGCAAAACATAGCTGAGGCTGAGCGAGACCAGCAGCTGCGACCAGCCTGTTCCCGAAGGATGTAGCCGGGAGCAGAACTGGAAGAGCTGTCCAGTCAGGGTTGGAGCTTGTATGCATCCAGGAAGCCTGGGAGCTTTGGTGCTCCGCGGCTGTCTGCTGGGACCGAGGTGAGCCTGCTGGGAGAGATTGCACTGAAAAGCGGCTGTCAAGACCAGCGGGGAGAATAGCGCCATCACCGCGCCGTTTTCCACGATGTGAGCCTCTCTCACCAAGCTAAATTGTCGGCGTCCAGGCTAGCGGGCCAGTGGCAGGCTGGCCACTGCCCACTACTCCCCCGAAAGCAGGGAAGCCGGCTTCTGGCCCAATTCCAGATGTAGGCCTAACTAATTTTCTGACCATACAACTATTCATGGGTCATTCTACCAAAAGAGGGCCTTTTGCCCTTTTTCCCAAGTTGATTTTTAAAATCTGTTTTTGTGCTATCTAGACTCAAAGTGATTAAAGGACATCTTTATTATTTTATATCTGTGTATATACAGCACATATTTTTAATATTTTGCAACAATTGCTCTAGCTCATTTTTAAGTAAACATTAAAAAATATGGTATAAGTAAAGTGATTGTAGCACTCTACCGCTTTTACACATAACAATAGTTAAAATCATAATTTAATTTCAAATGCAATACATTTTAGATTATTTACATGTAACAGGGATGACAACAGTAACTTGAAGTGCAATAACAATGGTTTTTATGGTACAATTGGATATAATATTGGTTTCTTTCGATTCAATATGACTAATGATTCAAATATATTAGTTGCAAATTTAAGCCTTTTGCGGAAGTAAAGAATTTTTATTTTTATTTCAAAGATGCTCAAACAAATTGGTTTATCTGTGTCCATAGAAATAGCATGCTGAGGGCCAGGTCAAAATGGCCCACTGCATACATAAGGCTTTGAATGCTTTCTTTGTGAATTTAAACAATACAGCACCAACGGCAATGGCTAAGTTATAAGAAGTTTGTGAATTACATTAGTTGAAAAAAAAAAAACACCCTAGAGAAGCATGCCAGAGGTGTGACCTTGCAGTTTGGCCAATCAGGGTGCTCCATGGTGAGCATTTAACCATTGAGGATGTGAGATGGTGCAGGGGTTAGAGTTTGCCCTGCTGAGCTGCTCTTTGTAGTACATCAACTGACTGACTCCTTTGGCTGGCTGCCTGGAGTGACCCAAAGAAAAGTGAAATCCATGTGCATGCCAGCTGCACCGATTCCATCCTCTGTGTGTTTGTGTGTGACTTTAAACTGTGTTTTCTAAACCAAACATAACCTTGTGTGTGTTCTCCTGACGTTCTTTTAACCAGGCGGCTGCGGTCCTGATGATGCTCCCAGGTTCTGGAGTGGGTGTTTTACCGTTTACCGTTAATCCCATAACCCCCACTGGTAGTACTAACTGTGACACAGGTACCACCACCACGCACTTTTCTCACTCACCATGATTCTTTTGCATCCTGATATTCATTCACTTTCACTGTTCAGCTTTGTGTGTGTGTGTGTGTGTGTGTATGTGTGTGTGTGTGTGTGCGTGCCTGTCTGTCTGTCTGTCTGTCTCTCATTTCCTGCTTTTCTGTTGATTAAGCCATAAATCATATCATAACGTATGAACAACATTTAACTTTGCATAATTCTCTAGCGCATAACTTTTTTATATATATATTTATTTATAACAATATATGATGTTCAATCAAAAAGAGAGGATTTACCAAATAAAAGTATTAAAACCAATTGTAAGGCAGAATAATCTCCAGAGTAACACAGTGGTCTATTAAGAAGAGTCTGGCCAACTAAAGCTAGACACCATCCTACTAC
>CABFOQ010051924.1:0-10020 GCA_900660455.1 Gephyroberyx darwinii
ATACTAATACACAAAGAATCGGTGGTTTCTGACTAAGAGAAAACATTAGAGACTCAAATGAAGAGAATAAACCAAATCACACAGCGTTATACTTACTGACGTTATTCCCATGAATGTCGGTCACACCACCAGTCTCTCTTGAGAAGGAGCTTTTGTTTTATCTCAATGGGACAATCTGGTTAAGTTAAGGTTGAACCCATAATTAATCAATCAGTGAAATGTGACAGGCGGTCAGTCGAGGCTGCTGCCACGTCCTCATACTTTCAGTATCAAAGTCTAAACCAGTCTGCAGCAGGGAAGTCATAGATCAGGCGTTGTGGTTTAATTATTTTAGTTTTATTACGCATCTATAAAAAGGTAAAATTTAACCAGAGAGAGAAAGTGAAGGAAGAAAAAACATCTCAGGACAATTATTACTATTATTATTATTATTATTATGGCTAGTAGTAGTATAGTAGTAGTATTAGCAGTTTTGTATCCAAACCTGTAACTCCTCAATCATTCACCTATTGTCTCAGACTAGTAGATGTTCTCTCTACACGAACACAAACAACTACTACTACTAGTACTACTACTACAACTACAAATAATAATAGCTAGCAGGAATACACCGAGGAGCTCTCTCCCCAGCCAGTCCATCTCTGCTGTCATGAGGAGGAAGCTGAGGGGGCTCCTCCAGCATCTATCAATCAGGTCTGATATAGTAGATGGATCTCTAACATTGTGAATAGTGTCTGTAAAATGACAAATATACATTGTTGTGAGTATTTGTACAAAGTGTACAAAATACAAGGACCACCTGGTCAGTCTGTTTGATATAAACAGCAGGTGGTCCTCGTATTTTTAAGCCTTGGGGACAACGGAGACAAGAACTGGTAAATAGAGGGTTGCAGCTTCCATTTTTGTTCATAGTTTTTTTCAGATTATGTTTCTTACAACACTTTATAGCAGCTGAGTTAAATATCACTGTCCAACATTGCAGTGTTAAATATTTGACAGTAACAAGTTACAGAAGACATGTGGTTAAATTATAGTAACATTCATTAACATGTACTATCAATATTGAGCACTGACAATATACTTAGAATTGTTTACAAGGGAGGGTAGTCTTCCTCACACACAACAGTCTCACTCAGGGTATCACGGATCACAATAGTATCACAATAATCGTTCACTACACATTCATCCACAACAGTTTTTGACACATAAGAGGAATTAAACATGGAATTAAACATGGGAAACATCAACCATTTTTTCCTGGAACACCAAACAATAACCACAAACACCAAGAGCCATAACATTGCAGCACCCCAGAGCATGCTGGGAACTCCAGTATCTAACTTTCGAGATTCTAACTGGAGACAAAACATTTTTTCTACTCCACGTAGATCATGAACCCTTGAATATAAAAACGACTCAGTGAAATCGGTTGAGAAATGTAAACACAGTGCTTTTCATCCAGAAAAACTGCAGCTCCCCGGTTTACTTGTATTTATTTACAGGCCAGTCTTGCCCGGTCCAATATGGCGGCGACAGTGACGTTTCGTAGCAACGGGCCGAAGCAGCTAATGCCGCATCTACGATTATATGTCTATGCTCCAGGAAGCTACAGTTGTCTAGGTGCTGTGACCTTTGACCCTTGACCCTTTTACCGTCGCTTACCTGTTATGCTGTGAATCTAGGAATTTAAACTAAAGAAAAAAGAAGATAAAATAAATAAATAAATAAATAAATAAGAGATTTGTCCTCAATACAGTGACATGAATGCAAACCTCCTTTCAGGCAGGTGGTATGTGCACAGACTAAATCAAACCAACTCTAATGTAACTAACAGGCTCTGAATGGGGTGTAATAGTCTCTCTGGTTGTGGACCTGTAGGAAAGCGTGTGACAGCAGTAGACCGTCAACATCGTGTCAACATGCCGTGGGATTGAGGTGTGTTTAAAACTTGGCCTCAAGCAGCTGTAAACCTAACTGACCACTAGGGGGCGATCAGGAGCTAGTGAGGAAATGACACAATGACGCAAACACTGATGTGTTTACAAACTGTTACAGAAAAGTGTTGTGATGTTTTGAACGTGAACAGCGAGTTTCCTCACATCCCTTCACCCCCCTGATCACAAATGGAGGATTATTCTGTATTATTGTCTTATTCCAGTTAAACATCTCATCCTTTTCACTGTTGGTTTTAATTTTTCCAAGTTATTTTTTTCTTTGATAATATTTATAACATTTGGTTGATTTAGGATACAAATATGCATATAATTTGTGTATCTCCAGAGCTAGCATCCAGTATACTTTGTTCATTTGAATTCACTTTTTCAGACCAGCTCTTTCCTTGACAGTCCAGAAGGGAGCGCTACTGATGTTTGATAATGAAAGTTTCTTGGAACTGCCCTTACCTGAATTTACAATAGTACAATAATATCTACCACATACATTTACCATACTACTTGTGTACAGACAGAAAGTACATTTTTCAACATAGCTCTCCTTTACTTTGGAGAAGAAACAGAATTCAGAACAACAATATAAAAGTACTAAAAGCAGCCAACTTATATGCTGTCCACAAGAGGGCGCCCTCACTCCCCTAAATTGTCATCCTGACCAGATACCACAATATGATTTTTGATACAAAAAATGAGCTGTTATCTAGAAAGCTCGGTGCACGTTAACACTCACTGTCACCCTCTACTGGTCTAAAGAGACTTTTATCATTCTGACATGTATTGTTTCAGCTTTTGATTCAAGCATTGACAGTCAGTGACAACTAAGTTTTACATGTAATTTAAGGCAGTAAAATGTTTCTGGAGTCCAATCGACTTTTTTATGAGTGATGAGAGGTTAGGAAAGTTAAAACGTTTAGGATAAAATACGATTGAAAAGGGTTTCATTTGAATTTCATGTGAACCTTTTGATTAATGACCAAACTTGTTTTACCCATGTGAATCCAGCCTTGTAGAAAACACACTGGTAACGTTTAACGAAAGTCTACCATCTAGTGGCCACAGGCAAAACTACATATTACATATGTTCTAGGACAGTGGAAATAGGGTTCACAACTTAAAAGAAAACAGAACAATATGTCGGCTAATTGTAGAATTATGTCATACTGTAAATGTAGAGCAAAAATAATTACATGTTAAATCCAAAAATAGATTTGAAACTATACTTGTTTTTAAAAAAGATTGCAATGCAATATTACTCAGTAGATGAAAATAAAGATCCTCCATTTGATTTGATTTAGCAGACTCAAAGTCTAAGGTTCCCCAAAGTGAAAAACTACTCTTAACCCCTGCTGTAAGGGCAGTTTGACCAGAATAAACATTTTGGTTTATATTCTCATTCCCATAATCTGGCAATATTTTGTTTTGTGAGTTTGTAGTATTGAACTCTCCTTATCAGTTAAAATACAATCCTCTGACATGATTGATCCGATGACAGACTCAATAAGAAGGTGTGGTGCATCAGTCCGCTGGTTTGATGTTGGTCTCCTGCCTATTGGAGGACTTTTACAGAAAATCTGACTTTGCTCTTTCTTTAATGTGACTTTGTTTGTATTTTGCTTTCTTATATTGCTGTATGTTGTTTATCACGATGCTGCTTTCTTGACCACATCTCCCCTGAAAAAGAGATTTGCAATCGTATTGGGAATAAACTGGTTAAATAGAGTTTCAATTAAAGAAATGAAAATGCTCGACCCAAGTTGGCTTCGTTCATCCAACAAGGTCATGGGAATCAACCAGATTCAATTTTACTTGCTTAGGTGAAGTCATGACTGATAGCCTATGAAACAAGACAACAATATATTGGTTTGTTTCATTGGTTTATTATTGATTGATTTAAAGACAACAATAATTACAAATTGAATTCAACAAATTCCATTTAAAACAATGCTTGATTGAAAAGAAGAAGATGGAAACTGATAATTTCAACTTTAATTCTGGGAAAGTACTGAAGAAAACAAGCGGATGTTTATCTTGGAGTACTGAGATGAATAAAATAACAAATAAAAAGTGTAACAAAGATATTTTATCCTGTCAACATTCAACAACAGACTCTCAGATTAACAATAATAACTTAGTTGTGGATAAATATGTCATCTCATTTAATTTCCCACATTAAATGTCCATGTTCTTGTCACCTGTGATGTTAAAACCCTGTTCAGTTACCCTACACATAGAATACACTCTATAACCTATAGGAAAATACAAACATTAATATTGTCACTTGAAGGTGTGTGTGGTAGAGAGAGTGTGTGTGTGTGTGTGTGTGACCCTGTACAGAGTGAACTATCATTTCAGCAGCTGTCTTTGCTCAGTAGTGTGTGTTTCTCTACACAGGAGACTCTCCCTCCTCTATCTGACACAGAGACACCGAGGAACCAAACCACCTAAACCTAAAGCCAAATCCAGGGTAGAGGGGTTCAGTGAATGTGGAGGTGAAGGTGTGGAGGTGGATCAGTGAGTCAGAGGAGACTCTGTAGAAGGACAGAGTGCCAGCAGGCCAGTCCAGATACACTCCTACTCTGTCAGAGGAGGCGGAGGAGGAGGCGGAGGAGGAGGAGGAGGTGATACGTATGACTGTTGTTGTGTTACTGTGTAAGGCAGAGTAATTATCATCAGAGCAGAACAGACTCCAGGACTTTTCATTTCCTCCAATCTTGCAGTCATCGCCCTTTCCTCTCCTTCTGATTCCTCTGTATGTCACTCCTATATGAACCTCTCCTTTCCTCTCCACCTCCCAGTAACAACGCCCCGTCAGACCATCTCTACACAGCACCTGGTTCCAGTGGTCAAATCTCTCTGGGTGATCAGGATATGGCTGCTTCTCTCTCACCCATGCCACCTTCCTGTTGTCCTCAGACAGAAAGAGGTTTCTGTCTGCTGTGTTTGGGTCCAGTGTGAGTTCACAGGCATCTGATGGGAGAACAAGATACAATAGAGCATCAGTTTCTGATCTAATAGACCAGGGGCCTCATTTATAAAACTCAGCGTAGATTCCATCCTAAAACATTGTGTACTCACAAACCTCAGAATCTACTGACGCAAGAAAATATTCAGATCCATAAAACTGTGTGGCGCACACCTGTACTCCTCCCAGTGTCCTCCCACTACTCCTCCCAGTGTCCTCCCAGTGTCCTCCCACTACTCCTCCCAGTGTCCTCCCACTACTCCTCCCAGTGTCCTCCCACTACTCCTCCCAGTGTCCTCCCACTACTCCTCCCACTATCAATGAGGGAAAGACGGAGAGACGACAACTGCAAGACAGGCGAAATTCGCAGAGTGCAAGATCGAGGTGCTCATCATGAGGTTAAGCACCGTAAAGGTGGACTGTTTGGGGGGTTCAGTAGAGGCATCTCCAACAAATGGAAACAATATGAATGGAAACGTGACGGAAGCACTGAACAGTGTTGGCCCCACACTGCAAACTGTTGCCGAAGTGGAAAAAAATGCTCAGATATGAAAGTTGAGGCCAAGGCGAATGCCTTTGTATAAAAATAACAGATAACATTAAATTCAGACCACAAACCCTGTGAAATCACATTTATAAAAACATGTTTTTAAGCTGGATCTAAAAGAGGATAAGGCCTATATAACAGAATGCCACCAGATTTGTCTAGGCATCTCCAACGAGATTTCAGGAGCCCGATGGTGCGCTCAATGACTGAACGGGCTCGACCATGCGCTTCGTTGTGTACCTTTTTCCGCATAGAATTTTTCTATAAATCCCGACGTTTGCTGTAAAAGATGCGTGCGCACATTTCACCCCCGTTTACGCCACTTTTTTGTGCGTAGCAACCTTTATAAATGAGGCCCCTGATCTGTTCATTATTAGTTGATTTATTGATAGTTTGACTTCATTTGTTCACACTTTCATGATGACACGTATTAGCCACCATCTTCATTCTCAGTAGGATTTGAATGAATGGAAGTCATATTCTGCTGTGTTGATGGTCTTTCCATCCAATAGTTGAATGTTCATGAATCAAACTAAATCCACACTTACACTTCCTCAGACCTGATTTCAACATCCACACTCCACCATGGTCGACTCTGGGGGGAGAAACATGAACCCTATGAATGATGTTCCATACAAAATGACAAATGTCCACCATTAAACAATAAGACACAGCTTCATAGTCAAGTCTCTCCATACCTGAGAGTCTCCAGCCTCCAGTGTGGACTCCCCAGTCCAGCAGAGAGCAGCTTCACTCCTGAGTCTCCTGGGTGATTGTAGCTCAGGTCCAGCTCTCTCAGATGGGAGGGGTTGGAGCTCAGAGCTGAGGCCAGAGAAGCACAGCCTTCCTCTGAGACCAGACAGCCTGACAGCCTGGAAACACACATGACAAACTACATGTTAGATGTTATTAGTCTACTACTCTCAAATTAGCTGTGATAATGCAGTTGAATGCTAGCATTAACTTTAACTGTCTCTAATAAAAACTGCTTGACCCAATAAGCTGTTTTGTGTTTTCATTTGGTTCAGTTTGAAAGTTGGGCATTCATTTGTGACCTTTCTGGTATTTTAGGCATCGACAACAGAGGCAGGAAGAAATATCCTCAAGGAAAGTAATTCACAGGGGCTAGGAAGTAGGTTGAGGAACTCTGACCTGAGAGTGTCCAGTCTACAGTGTCGACTCCCCAGTCCAGCAGAGAGCAGCTTCACTCCTGAATCCTGCAGGTTGTTGTTACTCAGGTCCAGCTCTCTCAGACTGGAGGACTCGGAGCTGAGAACTGAGGACAACTCCTCACAGCATTTCTCTGTGAGCTGGTTTTGATTCAACCTGACAAAATGGATAGAAATGTTTCATTTAGATTTTAGGTATTTAGCTTTCCAGAGTAACAGCGAGTAGGAAGGGCACACTTCATGTTTCCATTAAGATAGGGAGAGTGAGCACTCATGACATGTTCTCCTGTTCCTCGCTGCAGGTGGCTGGCTTTTAGTGTGATGTCAATAAAGTTCAAATATTCAATATTATTAGCATATTGTGTCTTCAATGTCTCCTTCCTTTGGAAGATTATTCCTCAGTAAACAACAGCGGACTTTGTTAACTTGTCCTTTGTTTTCCATTCTCTCAGGCACGGTGCAGAACGGTTTGTCAATTAAAATAAGGCATGAAAACATCACATTTTGACAAAATCTATGTTATTCATGGGCCAAAAAGTTGTTGTGACTGTTTAGTTCTATTTCTCGTAGGCTTCACCTTACGGGCTATGCTCATGCGCGAGCACTGAAAATTCAACAATGCACAATCAGCCGGGGCTCCTCCCGCAAGCGCCTGTAACTCCCGGCATTCATCTTCCTTTTTCTTTTAGTGAACACCTAAGCTAAAAGTGTATGAATTCCTTGATTAGCCCTTTTCAGGGCCAAGAGCTGTATTTCCTGCCCAGCGGATCTTCTGCCAGAGGACGACCACTCTTCATGCTTCCGCTGCCTCAGCACAGAGCATGCTAGAACGGCGGACTTTGCCACTTGTTCCTTCCCAGGGACAGGCTTGCTAAATACCACCACTTCGTTCCTGACACCCCTGCCGTAGATGACGGCAGAAGCGAGAAAGCGAGAAGCAGAGATCCCGATCCAGACGCACTGTTGTTGGCTGCTGGTGACTCCTCTCTGGCTTCGCCACAATCTTCGCCGCAGAGCTCCCCTGTCTTCTTGGTGGCACAGCAGAAGCCTCAGTGGCACAGCAGAAGCCTCGGCGGGTGGCGGACATCTTTGGGTACATTGTGACCTCAGCAGCGGCCATCAAGGGGTTAACCATGCCGGAGGTTCCACCAGCCAGCGCTCCGGATGAGATGCTAGGGGACTATTTTAAGCCCCCGCCCTCGTCTTGTCCTCTGGACATCTGCCCGCTCTTCCAACTGGTCCAGCCCTACCTGAATGGAGCAGCCAAGGACCCATCATCCCTTAAAGTTCCAGTGAAGGTATTTGCCGATACCTTCGGTTTTGAAAGTGCCGAAGCATTTTCACACCCTTGTTCAGGGTCTGCATGTGCCGGTAAGAACAGACAGCATGTCGGCAGTGGCTTCTATCAACCGCGGAGGAATACAATCGAGGCTCACAGCTTTTACTCCCGTTATTTCTTGGTCCCCAAGAAAACGGGTGACATGAGGCCTATTCTGGACCTACGCCCCCTCAACAAGCTAGGGGTCTAATTTCTGGCAGGCGTGGAATGCAATCCGCTTCCGGTGCACCGTAGAACAGTTGCACTTACAATGGCTCCACTCCAACTCCATAGGTTTTATTTTGTAATTGTGTTATTTATTACTTTTTTTATGCACACCACACTTTCTTTGATTCAGTATGACAGGGACAGACTGCTATGCATGCGATCGGCATCTTTCGACTCGGACTTTGGAACTTTTTCCACGTCTCAAAGTCCGAGCAGAGCCCCCTTTGTTTACGGACATACCGATGGAGGAAGAAAAGAGGCAAATGAGCTGGGATACTATGCAGAACTTGGAAAAGGTACTTCAACCCACCTCTCCCCAGTATTTTACTGGCTAACGTCCAGTCTTTGGACAACAAGATGGACGAACTTCATGCTCCGATCAGCGCAACGTGAGTAACTGCTGTGTCCTGGCGTTCACTGAGACCTGGCTCAACCTGACGGTACCGGACTCCGCCGTCACACCGGCGGGATTCACTACCCACCGGCATGACAGGACCCCGGAATCAGGCAACAGCAGAGGAGGCGGGGTGTGCTTTATGGTTAACTCTCAGTGGGGCACGGATGTGACAGTAATAACAACACACTGTTCTCCGGACCTGGAGTTTATGGCCATTAAAGTCCGTCCCTTCTACCTGCCACGTGCGTTCACATCAGTGATCCTCACAGCTGCCTACTTACCACCTCAGGCAGACAAAACTCACGCTCTAAACGAGCTATATGACACTATAAACAATCTGGAAAACACACACCCGGAGGCTGCATTCATTGTTGTTGGGGACTTTAACAGGGCCAACATGAGGAAAGTCCTGCCGAAATTCCACCAACATATTAATGTTCCTACCCGAGGTGACCAGACCCTGGACCCTCTCCATTCAAGGGAAGCTACAAACCCCTCCCCTGACCTGCATTTGGAAATGCAGGGACCTGGACACTTACAGGAAGTCCAGTGACGTGGGTATGAGGTATAGTTCAGCGGTTCAGTAGCCTGATGGCCTGTAAGTAGAAGCTGTCCTTCAGTCGTTAAGTGCGTGACTGACCGCTCCTGTACCGTCTGCCAGATGGTAGCAGGGTGAAAAGTGAGTGTGCTGGGTGGCTGGGGTCCTTGGTGATTTTATGGGCCTTCATCTGGCATCGGGTGAGGTAGATATTGTCCTTTGTAGGGCCTTGCAGTCCTGGGCGGAGCAGCTGCCGTACCAAGAAGTGATGCAGCCAGAGAGAATGCTCTCAATGGTGCATCTGTAGAAGTTTGTGAGGATGCTGGGGGACACGCCAACCTTTTTTAGCCTCCTCAGGAAGAAGAGGCGTTGGCGGGCCGTCCTCACTGTAGTGTCCGTGTGGTGAGTCCAGGTGAGGTCATCAGATATGTGAACACCAAGGAACTTAAGGTGGCGGACTCCCTCCACTTCAGCTCCATTGATGTCTATGGGGGAGTGTCTGTGTGACCCCCCCCTGCAGCTTCCTGTGGTCCACTATCAGCTCCTTAGTCTTGCTGACGTTGAGAGAGAGGTTGTTGTCCTGGCACCACACTGCCAGGGCTCTGACCTCTTCTCTGTAGGCCATCTCATCGCTGTCTGTGATGAGGCCCAGGATGGTGGTGTCGTCAGCAAACTTGATGATGGCGTTGGAGCTGGAAGTGGCAGTCGTGCGTGAGCAAGAAGTACAGAAGGGGGCTGAGGACGCAGCCCTGAGGGGCGCCAGTGTTCAGAATGAGTGTGGAGGAAGTGAGGTTGCCCACTCTCACCACCTGGGGTCTGCCCATCAGGAAGTCCAGGGCCCAGTTGCAGAAGGAGGGGCTCAGTCCCAGGTCCTTGAGCTTGATGATGAGCTTCCCAGGAACAATTGTG
>CABFOQ010051934.1:0-19503 GCA_900660455.1 Gephyroberyx darwinii
CACACACATAGAATGACAAGCAGTTGGGGTTGTGTGCATAGATGCAACTGTATAGGCGCATAGACCCACAGACATACAGTGCACAAACATACCTACACACACCATTCCATCTACTGTGTGTGTGTGTGTGTGTGTGTGTGTGCGTGTGTGTGTTTGTATTGTTGCATTACCCAGCTGCTGACTGGTGTGAGGAGGTTTAGAGTAAACACATCTCCATGGTAAGAAAGCTGTCAATCTCTCATCTTGCTTCACCTTCACAGTTCATTTACTCCTTCCACCGGAGTCAGATAACTGTACAAGTCAGACGTAAGAATAGCTTTAGAGTTTCCTCTCTTATCTGATAAGGATTTGCCTCTCCTTTTTGGACAGGAATATTTGGAGAAGGCGAGGCGATTACTCACAGAGTCAATATATTTTTATATGCCTTGCAATGGGATTTCACAGCACATTCATATTGCCATAAATGCCAAACTTGTGTTAAATGTGATATACTGCTACAATGCTGTGAATGATAAACTCTAATTAGTGCATCAAATGATGTTCTAAATCAAAACTCCAATCTCATATCCCTAACTACTTACTAAGTAACTGAATTTAAGCAGGAAGTGTGTTTGTTTGAATGATTATGATACTGCTAGTATTGACTTAACATGATTAATGGGTCTGAATGAACATTTTGTACAGCAGTGATTGCAGCTGTTTCTACATAAAGGGAGGAGTAAAAGCTGCACTAAGCAAGATTTTTATGTAAAAATATACTCGTCTTATCAGACTAAACCACAAAGTGGTTCTGCAACAGAGAGGAGCGTCCCATGCCCATGGTATCCTTTGGTGTAAAGTGATCACACACTGGCAGGGTTGGTAAACATGAGCGTGGTGTGTAGTTTATGGACTTTAAATGATTTCTGGGTATTGAAATTCACAGTTAACTGTTACTTCTCACTGCCATTTGGGACCACCAATGTGCAAAGTTGTCTAGCGCAGCTTTAAGAGCCTCGACTCTTTCATTACATGTGAATGCAGGTATGACCTCCTTTACCCACAAGCTGGAATCCCACATTTTACATGTGCATAGGGAGGACAATGACCCAAAATACACATCCAAAAGCGCCCAGGAATGGTGCAAGAATTCAACTGTTGTGGAGTGGCCAGAGATGAGTCCTGATCTCAATCCCATTGAGAACCAATGGTGAGACCTGAAATGTTCAATGGGTCAAAGGAATTCTTCAAACATTGAAAAACCGGAGGGAAGAGGGAGAGAAACTGCCAGCAGGAAGGAGCAGGAAGCTTATTGATGGTTAAAAGAAATGCAAGCAGTCGTCATTACCAAAGGCTGTGTAACTAAGCATTAGAAAACTAAGCATTAGCCACTTATCAATTTTAAACTATAAACTATTTGTTTGATCATATGCTGTTAAATAAAACAGAGGAACGTGTGAAGACCGAAAGTTGTTTAAATTTCCAATTATTTCAGAAGAAGATTGTACATTATGTGCAAAAAATCCAATGAACTTTAGAAATGGCTACATATAGCAAGTAAATACTACTCTATTGTATGACTGCTATTAATCCTGTTATTAATGTTCACTGTTAGTCAGTTCTGCAATGACATAAACTCAGGATGTTGGACTTTGAGTGTATGCAAAATAGTTTATAATTTCATGTCACAGATGGGAGCTTCAGTAAAATTTGAGACTTTTGAATGCAGTGCACTTCACATCACGGTTGAGAGAAGTGTTATGTCTGCACTCCATTGATAAAATAACCAAAGGCGTCTGAGGCAACAGTTTGCATTAAAATGAATCCTAATCAGACGCCTGCACTAGACTCCTGTGTGGACTTTACAGACACCGAGCGCTCTCTCTCAATCCATTCTGAGAGGTGCACACGGCCCACTCTGTCTGCCAGGCTGACTACACAGATTTATCTCTGACAAATAAATCTGAAACTGTGATGATGGACTCCGTCTTAGGCATGACTTGTAACCTGCCTTCCCCACTCATCGGCCACCAATTGGCCCATCTGTCAATCAACCGCTTTCCATCCACTCTCCTCAGTCCATGTATCGTTCATCATCTCAGTTCATCCATCCCCGTGCAGCTGTCTATCTTTACTGTGGTCATCTCTCTCTCTCTCGCTCTCTTCCTTCCCCACCCTCCTCTCTGTAGGAAGTTTCCCTGTTGCTTCGGCCATTCTGATTCCCTCTTAGATCAAATTTCTGTCATTTACATACCATGAAGTCCGCCCCTGCTCTCCCTCCCTTCTCTCCCCCTCCACCCTGCCTCTCTCTCTTCCCTGGGTTAAACCTAATGAGTCCTTTACATTTCCCCTCTGCCTCCAATAACATTCAAGACCGTTTCGGCTCCTAAACGGCACATCAAACGGGCAACTTAAGAACCGCCTTCCCGGGAAGCCAGCGGCCCCACAGTACAGTTTCAAGTCCTGGCAGAGGACAAACTCAAACAAGCAGAACACTCATCAAAATGCCATCATTCATCTTGTGTTGTGTTCTAAGTGCTAAATCTCATAGGTAACCAACTCCAGAAAGTCCTTGAAACGCTTTAATTGTAAAGACTTTTTTGTAGAGACTTTTGAAATTGCAGTCCCACATGGCAAAGGAAATCCTTCAACTACATAATTAGTATGAGGGTGGGAGAGTCAAACCATAGAAATCAGCCAATGGATTCTAGCAGAGTTGGAGGTATCCCCATGTCGGCTGGATAAATCAGTGTGACTAAATGACAATTTCTTAGAAGAGCTAGACTCGAGCAATAACTGGACCGATTTTCATGGTCCTTTGAAGTCAGATCGATATGAACTATTTTATCCCCCACTTCGTGTTCCACAAACACTGATCCCTCGCTTTTTGTCTCCAGTAAGGATCTATATGGTCCCAGTAAGGCAACAGGGCAGGTGGACTTTTGCTTTCTCTTCTTACTCTAGCCTCCATCCGCAAAAGGAAAAGACTATTGAGTTTTTCTCTCCTCTCCCCTCCTCTCCTCTTCTCTCCACTCTATCATGGGCAATAAATGTATGACCTGGCTGATGAGGTAAAACTTGAGGACCGAACCACCACAAGACTGCCTCTGGCACCAGCCCAGCCTTAGATATATTTCCTCCCTGCCAGCCACTGGCTACTAGAATCAAGTGTAGAGAGAACAAGCTTACACTGGGGATGAGGGGGCGCAGAGAGCCTCTTATATGCGATCTGTCTCATCACTGCTGAAATGTGTGGGTGTTGTGCACATGCAAATGGTTAGGGGAAAAGGCAGACGAACAGACAGATTCAATCTATTTTGCAATATATTCCTGGAGACACTACAATGAAGGTGTGTTGGGGTATTTAGGTTGCGGTAACACCCACAGTGACCACTATTATGTTTTTTAATTGAATTTCTAATACGTCGATGTTTTTTTGAGGTGGATGTGGCCACGTACAAGGCTCACACACATTTGCTTGCGTGGCTGTTTGTTCCCTCAAAAAAGTACGGTTTCCTCACATGGTGTGACCATCTGTGAACTACATAAACTATAAAACCAGCAAGTCGCACAACTCCCTGGTCTCAGAACAGAGCACAATTTAATTAGTGACATAAAATGTAGTTTGTTCTTCATTCAGGAAAGGCTTTTCACTCAGTTGTGTTCAATAATGTACAGGAGCAGCTGGGCAGACTGTGGGTTATAGATTCACATGGCTTGCTAACGGGACTCCGGCAAATTAGTAGAAAAAGAATGATTCTCCCATTGAGTGGAATCGTCATTACTCCTGATTCATTAAAGAGTTGTTATAAACCGATAAATCATTTGTGCATAGCACATCACAAAACTTTAATGATTCCAAGTGCACTTCTCCAGTAGTACTAATGTGAAATGTCGAGGACTTGATTTAAACTCCTTTGACTTATTGGGGAGCATCATCTCACTCTGTTCGGGGCCAATTCCTCTACTTCCTTTAATGTGTGATTCATATTTGTATTAATGCATCTTCTCCAGGTCTCCTTATTTCTTTTACCCTTTCTTGCTTTTTTTAATTTTTTATCTCCATGTTAGGGATTGCCTAGCGATGTTAGACTGTATATTCAGATGCTGAGATGGCAAAGAAGTGGCTACTTTAATTATCACAGGCCTCCTCCTCATCTGCAGATCTATATTATGATCATTATCTACGCAAAGGTCCTGCTGTTCAAATCTGCAACTACAGCTTAATCCGTAATAACTGCTGGGGAGTCAAACCCAAATGCATGTGGACCTTAGATCAATAAATCAATTCCAATTTCATCATACACTGTGCAGAAAAAACTGCTAGCTCAGTTTTAAGAATGTCTGTGTAAATAAGAGGAAGTTAGAATGAAATGGAACAATAACGTTTCAAGGATAATACATAAAAAGAAGCTACTATTTTATTTTCACTGTCAGACTTTGTAGTACCCTTGACCATGGAGGGATACGGCATCATCTCTTTCGCTCGTTCACTCTCTCTTTCTCATTTACCTCCTTCTGTATTGGTACTTTGTATCTCCCTCCTCCCGCTCTTTCTATTCTTCATTCTAGCATTGGGCCCACAAAAAGCAGCCCAGATGGCCAGAACATACACACAGTCATGACACCCTCACAGACAGCCTGTTGTTGCCTGCCCAGGGCCTTGTTCAAGCTTTACTATTGGCTAACAATGTTAGCTTCACAGGCGAGCTTTTCATGCTCACAATTTATGACCATCGCTACCCACATCTGGATTACATGTAACATGATGAATGAGAATCTTGCTTGAATAATGTTTAGACATGATATACCTTGAAGCAGAATCAGAATAACCTTTTTTTTTGTCCAAGAACAACCAATGTGCAAGGATGAAATGGTGAAATGTGCAGACACATCAACATAGGTATGCCTACATCATACACTACAAAAATGTAGTATGAACAGAGTTATTATTGTAGATTATAGAATTATCCTTTTTTTTTTTTTTTTTTTTTTTTTAAATTGCTCTAAAAAGCCAAATAAGAGATGCATTATCAAATATCATTCTAATCAGCTGACAGTGTACTGCTAAAATTTAACATTCATTATTCAGTACCGTATGACACTGCATACCCAGAATACTGGCTCTAATTCAACCCCATTGAAGGCCTATTGAAATAATAACAATTATATTACCACCAGCATGATTGAAGTTTTAAAATGCATTCATTCTCATGGGCTTTTGGCATCTGACATGGTCTTTTCCCATTTTCATGTGCCTCAGATGCTGCACCATCATCATGAGTATGTGATATACAGTTTAATACCCACGTCTGCACGGCGCAATGGGGACTGCTGTCTTTATGACATTGTAACCGGGTTGAACAGTAGTGAGCTGATTGCCATGTAAATCAAATATGACTGGCGGGTCCTCTGTGGCCATATTTAGTTGAATAATGATCCCTAAAAGGCCAACCTTATTGCACAGCATTAATATTCAGGAGTAGTTGTTCAGTCACGATATAAATCTGGGCTTGAGAGCAAGTAGGAAAACATACACACTTGACAATGCTGGAGAGTTGCAGATGGCAACTCTTATAAAAGGATGACTTAATGGCTGCTTCACTCATTGCCCAGATGTAAAACAAAACATTACAAAAAAACATTTGAACAACTCTCAGGCTTTACCACCAAACACATCTTACTGATAGTAATAAATGGAGGCCTGGTACAAGACCTGGAATCTGGACTTGTCAGACAGCAAGAATGCAACAGGTTCCATGCATTTTCCTTTTTTCCACTATAAAGCAAAATTAAATCAAGTTGTGCTGGCTGCTGCAGTTTATTTTTTCATTTGGCGATTACAAAATCCTCCAGCCATGCAGTTGACTCCTGCGTTATTAGTCCTCCTCTCAGCCCCTGGAGAGCACAGTAATCGATGATATGTTTCATGGTTTGAACATCTCCATAAGACTACAGTGCACTTGTGTTGCTGGTCTGTCTGTGAAGCCACAACTGGTCCTGAAGCCAACGGGAAACGTCCATTCTTTCTTGTGTTGGCTGGTGTTAGGGACTTCGTAGGTGACGTCTTTGGAATCCCATTCTTCTTACCAGGTAGAAAGGATGGTAAATCAATAGTTTGGAGAAGTGAGGACTGCTTAGCTGCAGACAAGCCTTCAACTTTAGGTTGTAGTATGAGGAGGACTGATCCTACTGCTATGTGCTCTTGGGGTTGTTTATCATTGCTGCTGCTTTAGTAACACCGACTAGAATTCCTTGGATGAGCTCTCGGGTTTCCCCTCTTGGAATTTAGTTCATGGTATGATCATCAGCTTCCACTGTGGTCAGACACTTTTGCAATGAAAATAGCGCGAATGTTTTAGAAGAGCATGAAAGGAAATGCGATAACATGAGTTTAATTAAATTCTGCAAAATTGAAATCATTTGTGACACTGTAAAAAGAAATATGCATGATGGAGAGAAATGTATTATTGCAAATACAGAGGTCCTGACTGACAGATTAATTGAAGTATCATCCATTTTAAAACTGGCGGGATAATGAAACAAGAAGTAGAATGGTGTACTTATATTGAATGCAACACATCACACACACACAATCCATCAAAATGCTTTGAAATGTTCTTTATATTTTTAGGAACATTACATTGTGTTTTGTATTCTCGATGAATTAGAATAAAAACTGCAGTTATAATATTGTTCCTCACACTATCTGTTATCACTGGAAAACAGCTGACATAGCCTGTGTGAATATGGATACAATAAGTACTCAATAGCTGGCTTACTTCTATTTTACAAATGATTTGTTCCAGTGGATTTGTCATTGTGTTTGGGCCCTGCGTGTTTTAAAGAAAAGGGAACTTAATTATCTGACAAGAATACATTGTGTAGCACTGATGACGTATTATTGGGTTATAATACAGGGGTAACACTACACTCGGTTTGGCTGCTAGAGCAGGATGAGTAAATAATGAGACAAAACAAGGCTGTGTGTTCAAATTTGAAAATGTTGATAGAAAAAAAAAAAATTATAAATATATATATATAAAAATGAATGAAACATCTATCACTGAACAGCTCTCTTTCTAATAACCATCAACAAATCACACTGGCAATAAAATATTTTTCTGCAGGGGAAATTTAGGAAATGTAGGAAATGAATGTACTGGCAAAAATATGAAAATAGACTGCATTACTAAAGGGATCGTTTGGACTGAAAATCAACCTAAATATTACTTTGTGAGGAGGGTGGAGCGTCACACTTCCCAGTCAGTAAGAGTTGGCCTCTACTGGTTTGACAGATTTGCTTTCACTTTGGCAGGAGAGAGCTGGAGAGCCTTTTATGATGTGCCAAAACATCTCATCTTGGAAAGATCACCTCCAAAAATCTTTCACATATGAAGGGTTTCATTCCAAAGGAATATATATCCATTTTGGGGAAAACTGATATTCATTGCTCAATATTTGAACAACACAGATGCTCATATTCTCCTATATTACAGCCTCTAAAAAGCTACAACTTTGTTAGGAAAACCCTCAAAACAGCTAATGACCTCAATAATATTCAACAGTGAAATGTACTTTTATTCTAGCAATCATATTTTTTCAGAGTAGATGTCACATTTTTCAAATGGTGAATATCTCATTTTGGAGACTCTTCATATCTTAACATCAGCAACACAGTGTTCAATGGTGCTCACCATAACTCCTTTAAAAAAAAAAAAAAAGCCATTAAATTTATCCATTTTTCAACGGTAGTTGTGGTTGGTTGGGACTGGAGGGTTTCCCTTTACTGGCTCTATAAGCTCAGTCCTTATCAGGGGCCTGCTTGGTGGTGAGAGCTGACCTTCAGACAAGAAAAAAACGATAAGAACTGACTGCTCAGTGATAGAAACCTACCATGGTAAGTCTTTCACTTGCAGTCCTGTCATATACCCAGCCGACTGACCGGCTGTGTCATGGAGACTTCCCCAGCAAGAGATTTACTGCATCTGCGGTTATCATGGAAATATGGTGAGGAGTCCATCGTTCACAGCACCACATCAAAAAGAGACATGACCTTGAGGTCAGACGCAGTGCCGAGCCAGATAAGGTTCAGGTTGTTCGATAAGTTAATACTAACAGAAAAAACATTTCACATGGAAAATTTTGCCGAGAGTTGTAAATAAGAAGTAAGAAATGTTTTTTTTTTATTTTTATTTTGAAAAAGACAGCATCAAAGAATTGATACTAGATGCTTGGCTTGAAAACAGCATGAAAAAATGAAATTGAGCCCGCATGCTGAAATGTTCCAACACGCTGTTTATTGACAACGTTTTGATCCCCTCGGGCTCTTTGTCAGGTCTGCTGGTCAGTCACGGTGTGTTGGAGCATTTCAGTCTGTAGGCTCGATTTCATTTTTTAATTTCGAAAAAGAAAGCACAAAGTCAAATCAATGTAATTGCATGCTGTGTAACAATGAATCGGCCATGATTGCATTTACTTGAGCGGTAGCCACACATCAACAGCTCTCTCGGCATGCCGCCAAGCATAATTTTATAAAGAAAGAGTCCCCTTGGATACAGAACGGACAGACAAATACTCAAACTGTAATTACGACAGACAGAAGGACTGCCATGGCATTCGTACACCCACTTGGTTGCTGCACCTGGTGTTGGTATGTTCTGTTCATACAATTAAGGTAGCTGACAAAGAAAGGATTTGTTTGTGCTCATTGGTTGGGCCACCTGCAGCTGCTTTTGGCAAGCGACTATTCTGAGAGGTTTGGGGAGATGGTTCCTCCACCATGTGTTAATTAACTTGGAGGTGACTGTACAAAGAGACTGTTTCTGGCGTCGTTCTGCAGTGGATGGGGAAGTGAGGTCTCCACCGAGTGGGCCTTGCCACCCGTGTGTGTTTCTGCTTCTGACAGGGTCCCTTCTTACAACAGACAAAGTAGTCAAACTAACAATATGAACAACCACAATAATCAATTTTATTATTACTACGTCTCAGGATTCAATGAGTATTTAATACAGTTCAGCGCTGAAAGGGAGCGCTATCTGACAGCATCACTGCCTACGAGGATACTCTGAAGAATTCCAAGCAGAAACAGTTCCTTTATACAAACTCATCCATGTACTATTTCACATAGATCCTTTCATCCCAACACCTCCCTCTCTGCCTCTGTCTGTTGTCCCTATGTTAATTGAGTTGAATGTAAGTAATTCTGTCTCACCTTCCTCTAGACCTGTGAACACCATGTCCCTTGTGCTAATTTCCAATTGATAAAAGGCATAAAAGGCCTGTATTGTATTGTAAAAGAGGCCTCCAGACGGCCTTAATATATTGTATTTTAGTGTCTTGCCGAGACAAGACGATCTTGCCTCGGCCAAATATATAATTTCCAACATTCCCTACTTTTTAACTTGAGGATAAATGTTTACATTTTATCCTCACATTACGAGAATTTTGGTATTCCGAGGTCTAGAGTCTTCGTGTTGGGATAAAAAAACACCTCCCGGATCTTGTCTGTTTCCAACAGTGTGTAGGTCGATTTTAAAATGTATTTGTACACGTTTCAAAAACACAACCATCACAACTGTAATGTTACAACTGAGTTATGACTGTTTTCCTTCTTAAAGGAAAAATTTACCCTAAAACCCCAATTAAACACAATTAAATACACAACTATTGGTGATGTTCCTTATATTCCTTGTTGTTTGGTGCTGTATTTTTCATATTCCTGCAGATAACTGGCTAACATGGACAACATGACGTGATAGCTGCAATGCAGGAGTTTAGGAGAATAGGAGTTTAACAGGAGAACACTTTCCACTGATCTAAAACATCAACATCAGACATTAGATTTTGGTGTCAGTCCCTCAGAATCAAAGAGCATGGTCTTCTTTCCAGACTCGCCATTTTGCACCGATGTTCAACAATCACACAGGGAGATAATTTCTCCACCCACAGCAGCCTCACTAGACCAGAATGCAAAGCAGCCACAAGACGTTTTGAGTAAGGAGAGCAACTCTCCCTTTTTCTTGACTGGAAAAGCTCGCTGTCTTGCTCTTACTATGCTATCACAATCACCATCACTCTCTTTATTATACTGCTGCCATCTGGCCAGCATGATGCCATGCCTGAGTAGTGGATCACCACAGGAGCCCACCTGCCAAGTTTGGTTGCTCTGAGATATTTTCTGAGCAGAGACCACTTTTAGAAGAGATAAACAAACAAATAATTTAACAAAGGAGCGTTGCTGCTCAGACTCTTAATACATATGAATACAGCAAAATGTAGGTACCATATGTCCATAAACAGACCTCATTTAGCGCTGTACATCTTTCTTAAACTATTTAACAATGCAAAACAGTGTATATGTTCATTTTTCACCAAGATCTGTCTATTATTTATCTGTCTATTATTTTCAAACCCTGAGCTCGGTGATGATGAGTGGATTATAGGAGAGGCAAGCGTGGGCCAGAGTACAGGGATAGTCCTGCTGATTTATACCCATGTGGGCCATTTGAGAGAGATTTGTATTGTACTTTACACAGATGACTCAGATCCACTACAGTTTGTTTTCATGCTTGATACCAAGAGAGCCCTTCAGAGAGATTTCGTAACAATACAACCGAATTGTAAAGTTTTTTACAGTGTGAAGAAAGCTGATGTTGGATGTTGAGTGACACTTTTGCCAAGACAAATTTATACCAAAATGTTTTCCAACGTCAGAATTTGTGAATTTCTTCTGCAGATTTTTATACTTGAAACGTCGAGACAATAGTTTATCAGTGTCTGCTCGTCAACAGAAGCTTACATAATCACGAGAGAAACTGTTAATGATTGCCCTGTTCAAAACGTAGCAGGGTTGACACTCCGACAATGTTGCACAAGAAATGGAGACAATGAGCACTGTGTGAAGTAAGATAATAATTAATGCATTAGCTGTGGGATTTTGCACACACTGAACACCCTGAATATACAGGTTGAATTTTTCCGATTTAAGTAGTATTTATGCTGGAACAATTAGCCCTGAAATGGCCTCTCTAAACCAGCCGTGCCACAATCATCATATTTTCCTCACCAGAGGGCCCTGGAGATTGTGTCCATGCACAGGAATATGTTAAATTATTAAAAAAGGATATAAATATCAGAATTGGCATTGCCAGACCTTATTTTGGCCTAAAACAATCCATAGAGTGGGACTGCCCTCAGTGAGTTTGAATGGTAATAGCTCCTTTATTCTTGATGCTATGAAAGAGAGAAAGAGCCGCAGCAAAGGAAACCAGTAGTTATGCTTTATGGGCGATAAATGGAAGTCTTTGAAAAGTGAATCAGTCTGAAGTTGACTCACCCTCTGCCTATCAGTTTTTACCTGACTGCAAGTTGCAACACCTCCTCTGGCTTCCAGGTGTGTCGCAGTTACGCAATTCTTCTTAATCTCCTAAATTCTTACTACTTCAATGTGAAACCATATTGATCTGGTAATCACGCACACTACAGCCACATAGGATGAACATGACACATCAAGATTTTACCTTCTTCCTCTTTTCTGTACCCAATTTATCTGTATGTTTATTGTATGTGTGTTGTAAAAACACCACTGCGACTCGTATTGTCATGCGATTTAAATTTGGTCAGAAAAGGCACAGTAAGCAGCCCACTGACCTTGAATAGTTTTTTCTTTATTTAGTCAGTTGGAAAGCAGAGATGGACATGCAGCTCCTGTAGGATTTGATCCCAGGCCAGCAGGGCACACGTGTGGCTCCGGTGGTGCTGGATTAACCACACGTCACCTATATTTAAACTTTAAATTCATGTTTTTGCTCACAGGTCACAAGATTTGTCGCTAGTCTTACCTGTAAGGTGGCACCTGAGGCCCACAAACAATCAATCATGTGACTTGACTGAGTGTGCTATAATATACAGGTCTGATCCCTTGCTTTGTTCAGCACTGAACATGACAAATTAAGTGTCAAAAGTCTTCTCTTTTATGTGTTTTTTTTCTGAGTGCACCTTTTTTTGCACCTGGGCACCTTTGGTTCAAACATGCTGACATATTAAAACAGAAGACTTTTTTCTTCCAACTCAGCCTCTGGCTTTTCACCTAAATTCCTGGGTGAACTGAACTGTACTCTCCTTGAGAAAAAAAAACCAAACGAGTATGGGCGACATTTTTGCAAACACAACAGTTTTCAAAATCTGTACCCTGAAGAAGACTACAGATTAGTAGTTTGCCGAGGGCAGTGACTGAAATCTCCAGAAACCTCACCAGTACTTTCTGATGACTTCAGTCTTCCTTTGGTCCTGTGGATTTCTGTACATTTAAAAGATAGATTATTATGGACCTCTTTGATCATAATGCAGCTCACATTAGTTCTACACTTGAAAGTGCTCCTAAGTGAACAATGGTTGCTGGACCCTCACAGCTAAAAACCTTTAAAATAACTTTTTAAAAAAAATTTTTTTTTAAACTTTTTATAACTTTTAGACTTTTTGGCATACCTCCATGTTGGTTCATGAACAATCAGTCACCTATATTAGCTGTCCTGGTTGCTCAGGGAGAGGTCACTGTTGATTAGAGGCTCACTCCTCCAGCACATAGGGACTTAAGTGAAAGATAGTATTGCATTTTCAATGTTTTTTAGGCATGAAAAAATAATTAATAAGAAAGCCTGAATGCCATCAGTGAATTACAGCTAACCTTCTGAGGTTGACTGTTTATGGAGGCGTGTTGAGGTGTGCATGCTAAGTGAAAGATAATGCACCAAAGTGAAATATCACCATAGGATTCAAACACCAGCTGGCTAAAAGACACTGTATTCCCATTGACTTTATCAGTGTTTACCCCCGACCAAGCGCTTTGAGCACCTACCTCACTCTCCATTCTAGACTTTTTTCTATTCTATGGTCGCTACAACTTGTTTTTCCTTGGCTAGGTTAGTATACAATAAATATTCATGTTTCGAGAAAATGTAGATCAGAACAGAAAAGGGAACTGAGGGACTTCCAAGACCAGCGAATTCCCTGTTGATCAGACACAAATATTTAATGGAAAAATTCAATGGAAAGAGAAGAAGTTTATGTTTACACTGATAACAAATTTATGATCATTGAATGTTCATGAGGGTCCCGTTTCATATCTCTGTGTTTTCTGGGTTGGCTACTAGGGTGGCTATTCAGATTTCAGGGCTAGCCAATGTGTGATTTTCATTACCCAAAATGAATCATACAAGTTTCATAGAAAACATTAGAATCTGATTCAATCTAAGGAGTACCATGTGTGTCAAAGCAAAAATATGCCTTGCAGACAAGCTTGTTTGTGATGAATGACGACAGCAAGGCCATTTCACTGCTGTCCGTCACCACTGCTGAAAGTAGATGCTTCAGCGGAGCCCCAGATGGTTTATCAGGAAGACATGTTCAGGTCACAAAGCACCCAGAAGGTCTCGCTTCGCCGAGTGTCCCCACCCTCCGCACCCCCGGCCCAACAGATTGCTATCATGGATCACTGCTGCGAGAGATGTCACCCTACCTGTGAAGAGATGGGCCTTTTATTTGCTGCACGGCAAATGCATTCTCTGATTTTTGTCACATGTACACAAAATTGCTGCTGTTGTGTCAGATCATGAAGGGAAATCATCAACTTAAATGCAGTTTCATTTGAAGAAATAAGGTCGCGTTAACACCGCTGTATTTTGTAAAACATAATTCACAAATAATTTGTATCTTCATTGTATTGGGTGAATAGCAGTTTACATATAGTTTGCATATTAGTATGATTTTTTTCCCAGCGAACTATTAATGTTTCAGATAACTTAATTCAGCTTGAATGCAGCCCCTTCATCTTGGCTGCATGATAAAAGATGATGCTCAAACCTCATAAATATTATATTATATTATGATATATTATATTATAAAATGTACTTTTATGTTGAAGATGTAGATAGTGAAAGGGTCAAATTTTTGGCAAAATTGCCTGCCTTCATTAAATCGCTAGGCTTCTGCTAAGAGTTCGATGTGTGGAGCCAGGGAAGTGAATAGCACAGCATCCACCCATGGAACAGACCCAGAACCTACCACTGTGGGAGGCGAGAGAGAACAACAATACTGCCTTTCTTTCTCAAAATCACCAGAGACAATTTGGCTCTGTGTCCATTTGGCTCTGTCCATCCATCCGTCCATTCCAGAGTAGAGAGCCCTCATCTACGAAGTGTATTACAGTCAACCTGAATGGGTTCAAATAGAGCCACTTGAAAATTAATTCAACACTGGAGCTGTTTGGAGGGGCTTTGGGCCAACCAGGTGTGATATAGCTGTGAATGAAAGTAATAATATATGACAGCATGCAATTTTCTACCTGAGAAAAGAGTGAGTGAATGTTACCTTACCTCAGATTCCATTAATTGCACATGATGGGAGGTGCATGGCATGTATACAACCAATCAAGGATGTTTTAACAGAATTGCTACAGTCTACAAAATACAGCCATAGAGCCGATCCTGAAAAATAGCATAGTAGATATTAGTCACTTTGAACCGTAGGTGGCCATTCTCCACATACTTCTCCACCTACACAAGCTTCACACTCCAAACAAGATCCATCAAAGCACAACTGTCTACTGTCGAAAAAGTCTTTATGGAATTGGCTACATAATGGATTAAAGGCAGGATCAATACGTGAATATATCTTCATCAGGGACACACAGGCATTAGTTACAACACCCCTTCCCTTACACAATACAATAACAGTAGCTGGGCTTCCATCCAGGTGTTTTCATGCACATCATGAGGTTTTGAATTAGAAAGGCTGAAAGGAAGAGACAAATTTTGATTAAATTTCCTCAGTACTGTAAAGTTTTTATGCTTGCTTGATGCAGTTTTTTTCTATGTAAATAGTGATGTAACTGCATTTGTCATAGCATAAAGACTCAATTTTGTTGTGGATATATTTGCAGCTAGGCTCTTTGTTCAGGAACCCTCTTTATTCACTTCACAATGTTTCAAAAGTTGGCCTAAGATTTGGTTGGCAGTCGGATGGAAACACAGCTGGTGTGATGTTGGTGATGCATCAACGTTACTGCACTGCTGATATCTTCCTTTGAGACGTGAGACGTGTCTTAAATAAAATGGGGAATGATTAGGTGACTACGTGTCTGAATCAGCGTCCAAGCCCTTGCTTCCCAGCTGAAGTGATGTTATAGACCGTGACTCATAGGTTGTTGACTTGCATGTTACCCAGGATCAGACATAGACGCTTCCATGTATTTCACACAGCAGCACAGTGAACATTATGAGTACTAATAGTTACCTGAGAAAGTTCTCTAATGTTTTTGATCTCTTGTTGACTACATTTGCATCCATTTTACATTGTCTGATTAAGTCCTTTTCATCTTTTGAAGAGGGGGGAGGTGTCAGAAATGGAAGTCGTTTACGGTGCAATAAAGCTTTTGAATGTCATCTTCTGCCCACACAGAGGTAAAACACCTTGCATTATGGAGGCTATAAAGCTTTCAGACCTAAGGGAGAGAAGCGAATCCTCAGTGATGTCAAGGTCAGACTGATAGTCAGGTGGCTTCCTTAATGGGGAGCTGACCATCATAAATGCTCTCTTTGCTGCAGGATTGCAGTAGATTCCAAACGCTGCAGAGCGTTTGAAGAAAATACAAAAATAACGTGACTTTGTTTAATCTGGAATCTATATAAACAGCTTTGCCATCTGTGCCATAAAGTGTAATAATAATGCGCAACACAACAAACCGTGCCTTCATTCTGCTGAGAATAGCACTGGGCCTGTTCCATTGATTATTTTCACAAATTATATTGTTACATTAATCCCCTTGTATATATAAGAACATTGCCTAATTTGTCTTAAAGGGCATGAACATCAATAAAACATGGTTGCCTTTAGGCACCAGTTTAGAAAACATAGTAATTATCTGAGCACAAACTATAAAATACAATACAACTAATAAAGCACATGAGAAATTATATGATATATGATATGATATGCTTTTACTTTCACTCTGAAAACGTTCACAACAAAAGTTTGATCACATGCTTACTTTGCCTACAAGGCTTTACAGAATTTGCCCAAAGTTTCTCTACAAATTGTCTGCAGGACAATATATGTGAAAAGTAATCCCTGTACTTCGCCTTCAGCAGTAAAAACTTCTCTCACCGAACCCCTATTACATGTCGCACCCCTTGTACCCATTGTTTAGCTTCTTTATATGAACACATCACCCAAAGATTGACGAGGGAATTAGACTCCCATCCTCTAAGAACAATATCAGCTACATTAGTGCAGTGATTCACCCTCTCTTCCCCCTCTTTGTTTGACAAGGATTATGTTCTGTCTGCAGGCACATACCAGAGCATATCAGTAGCCAGAGATCCGAAAAGGTAATAGAACTCATAATGCGTACTAGTAGGATCTGTGCATTCATGTAGCGGAGCCAACCCTGGCTCTATATCCCGTTGTGGCTGTACACAGTTTCTGCATCTAACAATCACAGGCTGCTTACATCTTCTAAACTGTACAACAGTTTCAGAATGAATTATTATGAATTATTTATTCAGCCGAGATGAGAAAGATCACGCAGCAAAAACGCAAGCCTGATGGTACATTTATAGACAGTCCACAGAAGATGTCTGTGTGAACAACCTCACCTAGTCTCTTAACCCAGGATAGATAGATAGATGGATAGATAGATAGATTTTAAGTTAAGAGTCAAAAAAATAGTCAAAAAATAATTGAATCAAGTAATGCCAAAAAATAATACGAAACAACACAGTAATTATGAATGAACAAAATAAATAAACTGACATGGATGTGATGGATGTGAATGAGCAGGAAGAAGTTGTTCTGCTGGTGTCATATGCAGATGTTAATGGTCTTTTAATCAACCTGTTTTGTTATTGGTTGATGGTGAAAAATCATTTTTGAATTATCATTCAAACTGCTGGGTGGGTGGGGAGCTAAATAATTGCACCTGTCAAGAGAATTTATATAAATCGAGTGCCCGTCGGAACCTGTATGTTGTATTTAAGTCACATATTTTGGAAATCAATGTTTCACAAGATTGAGTGTTTATGTCTAAACTAAAAGTCTATTGAGCGAGGTGAAATGTTGTAAGGTACAAGTATAAATTAAGAGGAATGACGGCTCATAACGTCTGGAAATCTCTCTCTTGAGTGTGCTGTTATCTGAAGGGTTACTTCAGTGAGGATGAATATAGTGCAGTAGCATAATGAGGTATATGGGTAACCAGCATTCTACGCACTGAAAGCTGAATACTGTAATTAAAGGTCAGCGTTTGGTGTTTCAGTACAGACACAGATCAAGTTTATCACAGAAAGCTTTCCAGGGTACAACTGAGTGTACACAGGATTGAAAAAAATAGCAACAGGCGTACAGAAAATATTGACATTTAAGCTACTCCTTTTCGACTTTTTCAATACAGAGGAATAAGTAACTGTGGATCCTCCCCCCAAACACACACACGCACAGTCCATTTGGCTCGTGCTCGTTTCCTGTGTGGAGAAGATAAACTTGCAGGGGAGTTTGCCAACAGAGTCGACTAACGGTGCAGAGGAGGAGGCTGCAGGAGAGAGGAGCAGGACCGTACACCACAGCCCGCAGCACTGAAGCACAGAAGGAGGCAGTAGCCATCTACTCCATCTGTGGAGAAGAAAAATGAACTGCAGTTTTATAGCATATCCTGCTGAGCCGTAACATGAGAATGTGGTGGAAGTTTTCAGACATCCTTGGTAGGAAAACAGTTTAGATTAACACAACTCTTTTTTCTCTGGCCTCTATCAGAAGTCTCTTTCATGTCTCCAGCTTGTTCAAAATGCAGTGGCAAGGATGTCAAGTGGTACAAAGAGATGAAATCACATCACTCTGTTATCTCTTCATTGACTACCTGTTCAGCGTTGATTTTAAGATTTGAATCATCACTTTTTAGGTCTGGCGCACTAGCAGGGTGCTTCTTGCTATTACACACTGATATTTAGATGTATCCATATTTGTATTTTAATACAATATGCTTTCGTGAGGGACTGGAATGGACAGATTTGGTTTGATCAGATGGCCTCAGCAGGGGATCAATCCTGGGCTAGGTTAACATGGTAGTGCTGCCCTGTTTACTTCTGAACTGAACAGCAATTTGTGCTATATTTGTTTTTCCTTCCTTTAATGAATAATTTCCTTAGCCTAACAGGCTTGTCTTCTCACAACAAATTGCTGTACGGCAGCAATCAGACAGGATGCTTTGACAAAATGCAAGGCACATCCATCTGGTCCGCTAGATAGTGAACACATGACCCACTGTAGCGATTTTTTTTGCTATGCTGCCATTGAAAACCCAGTCAAATCACTACATGTAATGCATTGAAATTGAGTTGGGTGGAACTTCAAATGCTGTGCACTGTATACTGCTGATTATCCTGCATTTATTCTAAGAAACCATGAAAATCAATGATGAAATGTTCGCTTAAAGGGTGATTTCAAGATACAGTGTTGGCCAGACCAAGAGGAATTTGATCTTATTGCAGGAATAATATTCAAACGGTGTGACCAATTGGTTGGTAAATGGTGGGGCTAGATGATTTGTACTTCAGAACAAAGGAGTTCATCTGAGCTTTTTTGTTGTTGCATAGTTTATCACATTTCTGGTGCTACACAGACATTTTTTTTTAACTGCTTCTGACCACTTCACACCTCCCATCCTTTTCTATCAGATGTCATGGAGCAAGTGCAACTTTTCTATTCTTGAACTATGCCAATTTCTTCTAACAACTGGACAAATGCATGATCGCCCTCTCATGCCAAACAAATTGCTCCAAGCACGGTAGTAGTAAAGGTTGTTAGGGTGTTACGTGTTTGAAATAAAAAAAATATAATATATATTTTTGCCACCTTCGGAGCTCTGAATTTTTCCCTTGAACTTTCAGCCATTAACTTTCAGATCGCTCACGGTGGTCCGATGTTCATTATATATATATCAAAGTTCGAAAAATATTTCCTGTTTGGCCCTCCATATATAATATAATATAATATAATATAATATAATATAATATAATATAATATAATTGTCGTGGAAATTTAACTTTACACATCTATACATGTGCATATATGGACTACAGATGTACTGACTCTCCCTTGAGAATATACTGTTTCATGCTGTGTGAGTAGAATGGTCTCCTCTCTGTAACCTTTGGGCCATAACGTCACATGCCCAGAGGCCCTTGTCACCGTGGCTCCAGAAAGTCTGTTTATCTATGGATGTTCTGATCTAGGACACAACATATGATGCCTTAACGGTCCTTCTATCTCCTTTTGCGTCAAACTGTTCCAATGTAAGCACATTCTGTCGTCCTTCTGATGTCCTTGAATGGTGCTTAAAGACCAGTGCAAACCCTCTTTTCTTTGAAGAAATGTATGTTGCCTATGTGCGGTGTACACCTCTTCCTCTCATGAGATCCTTTTTGTAATAAATATATATTCAACTAAGACGAACCTCAGACTCAAGAACTT
>CABFOQ010051936.1:0-16369 GCA_900660455.1 Gephyroberyx darwinii
GGTGTGTGTGCAAGTGTTAGTGTCAGCAGTTCAGTAGCCTGATGGCTTGTGGGTAGAACCTGTCTCTGAACCTGCTGGTTCGGGTCCTCCTGGGTCGGGTCCTCGGGATGCTCCTGTACCGTCTGCCAGACGGTAGAAGCGTGAAAAGTCTGTGGCTGGGATGGCTGGGGTCCGAGAGGATCCGCTGGGCCTTCCTCCTGCAGCGCTGGCTGTAGAGGTCCTGGATGGTTGGCAGCTCAGTCCTGGTGATGCGTTGGGCCACCCTTACCACCCTCTGCAGAGCTTTGCGGTCGAGGGCGGTGCAGCTGCCGTACCAGGCCATGATGCCGCCAGTCAGGATACTCTCGATGGTACATCTATAGAAGTTGGTGAGTATCCTGGAGTCCATGCCGAACCTCCTCAGCCGCCGGAGGAAGAAGAGCCGCTGCCTCGCTGCCTTCATGACCACACCTGTGTGGTGTGACCAGCTCAGATCCTCGCTGATGTTGATACCAAGGAATCTGAAGTGGCTTTGGGCGTCAACCGTGCCCGGGGGCGGTTCAGATGGCCTAATGTGAGTGTGCCCTTATATGACATTACAATCTCCAGTGCTGTGGTTCTCAGGTGTTTGTACATGCTTCTTGTTTGGAAACTTAAGATATGTTATTCTGTTATATGTTATCACATGATATATATATATTTTTTTTAATGGTACTACTCTTTTATTGTTAGTGTGTGTCCATGGATAGGCTTGGTGTTGTTGTGGTAAATAACAAGGAGGGTAAACTATCACCTCCAGTCAGTGATCACCAGGCAAACCACCTCCATTTATTTATTTACCTCCAACTTTACTGCTCAAAAAGCTATATAATATAATAGGACCTTAAAAGTACCTTAATAGTAATACCTTAATAATATTTAATAGTATAGCATCATATTTGTCATCATAGTATATAGTATATATATTATTAAATAATATTTAATAATATTTCCATGCAGAAGGATGGACAGAGTTATTTTGAGTTAAATAATATGTAATATTTGCATGGGCAGTTATTCTGGGGTGGACAATAATTAATATTTTTATGTAGAGGTGGATAATATTCAATATTTCCATGCAGAGGGTTGGACACAGTTATTCTGAGGTGAATAATAATTCATATTTGCATGCAGCATTGGATAATATTTACTATTTGCATGCAGAGGGCTGGACTAAGTTGTTTTGTTGCATTCCTGCAGAGGGTTTGACCTTTGACCTGGTTATTGCATTCCAGGGAGGCTTGTCCTGCAGCAGCAACACAGCCAGCCACCCTGCATTCACACACTGCTCCCATGCTGAAGAAAAACGATATGTGCTGAACTAGCTTAGACAAGGCGCTGGACACCGAATATCAGAAATTAACGGAGACTAGAGATCAAAGCATCGTTTAGAGCAGAGTGAGCAGCTTGATTAGGAGCTAGTTAGTTAGCCATTTTGCTAAGCAGCTCAGCCGCCGCCGTATTGAGGTTGCTTTGTAGACAGACAGCAGGCTAGCAGCAGACACTAGAGCAGAGGAAATGAAGGACAAACAAAAGAGAAAGAAGGAGCGGACCTGGGCTGAGGCGGCTCGCATGGTAAAGCACTCATTTTGAGCATATATATTTACATAAATGTGTGTTGATTAATGTGAAGTGACGGTTCCAGATTCCTTGTTGTGTTCGGACATTCTCCTCACGACCGCAGCCTGGGCTCTGCTAAACTATCGCCTATTAGCGGTGCTAAGCTAGCTAGCAAGCTGTGTTTGACTTAGATTTAATAGAGAAGGAATATTTTACATTTGTAGTGCGTCTTTCTGGCTGCTGACATGATACGGAGCTAGGTAACGCAAGCTACTGACGTTACCTAACTGGCTAACATCTGCGCTTCCGTTTTAAGCCCTTTGTTTGCTAGGCAGCAAGCTAGCTAATCTAACGCTAATTGCAGTCTGAGCAATATGACGACCATAAAGCAGTGCTACTAAATGGCTTAACAGTTTGTTTGAATGAAAATTAACTGGTTAGCATGAGGCAGTGAAATCAGTTAAACTCCTAATATAATGTGTACTTTAACGGTGAAGTTGTTGACTATAACACATTAGCCAGGCTAGCTAGGCTAACAGCTAAAAGTAACTGAGCGAGGTCAGGAGCATTCGCTAGCATTGAATGGGCTAAACTGGGCTAGAAACTGGAAATCTTTTGTATATCAGCTTGGCTCTGCCAATTATCAACGGAGGAACTAGATTACTTTCGAAAGCACTGAATAACGTTATAACATTAATTAGATGGCAAAATGTTTGCCAGCTAGCAACCAATTACTTCCAGGCCAGCATTGTGATTGCTAACCTTTATCAATTAAACTAAAATTGACATTAACTTACATTAGACTGTAAGGGGCAACTCAACAGCGCCCAGACATCAGAAGAAACAATTATTCCTGTTTCCCAAGAATATCAATGTTTAACAGAATGTAAAGAAATAACAGACAGATAGAGGGGAAAAAATGCTTTATTTGTTACTGTACACTTCAGTTATTAGGTTGAGAGTGAAATATAACTGCCTGGTGAATAAATGTATCATCAAGTACTTCATAAGGTCTGGTTTGTGCCGAAGTATAGTCTGCTGTGGTTTTCAATAGTGTTTTCATTCTTAATACAAGAGCATTGGGTTCACTACTTGAGTTTGTTTTGGCTACTCAGATATCCCTTAGTACCCTACTGTACTGTACTGTCCTCTAAGTATAGTTTAGTAAGGGCAATCCATAGCTATTAGTTGCTATAGAGGAAAAGCAGAGTGTTCTTGAATCAGTTTCTTGAGTTCTCTTAATATGTTTACGTTAGTCCAGAGAGAAGGATTCTTTTCCCTTAGTAGTCATGAATTAATTGCACCTTCTGATTCTATTTTGGCGAAACCACGTGTTATTTCATTTAGATGACCTTAGTGACCTAAATTTATTGTGTATATGTGTTGGTTTATTAGAATATCTTAAGTATATTGGACTTGAAAGCATAAAAGATGAAATGTGCAGGGATACAGTTTAGGGTGTGGCTGGGTTCTCTTGCCAAACCCTTTTTTACAGGACCTGGCATATCAGTGTCGGGCAGCATCCATGCTTGCTGTGCCACAAAGCCATGCACCACTTTAACATTAAATGGGAATGCACATGCTTGTGTGTTTATAAATCAAGCCCATGTCACTCTAAAGTCTTGTGGCAAGGATGTGGGAGTTTCTGAGACTCACAGTTCGAAAAACATCCAGCTCTACCAGCTGACCCCGGCCCAGTCACTTGAACTTCTGAGGCTTAAACCAGGCTCTGCTCATATGCCATGTAGTTACACGGACATGTTTAAATGTGCAATAAGTAATATTTTCTCTTGGATCTCTGCTCTAATTAGCTAGCTTACTTGTCTCTGTTGTGAAATTGTGACTTATTTATTTTTCAATTAATGCCGAGTTATGCTTCTGCTTAGATGCATGTAAACGTAGACGTGCACACCTCCCAAATCTCAACAACGCATTGCGTTGCATGTAGCTGCGGTCATGTGCGTCCAACAAACGCTGGTTGAGCAGGGGAGTATAGCCGGTAGCGTTGGGAGTTTGGTTTGGCCAAGACCCAAAACAGAACTAAAACAAACTAACTAAATTAAATGGAGAATAGCAATGGAGCAGTTTGAGGAGCGACCCTCAGATGAGGTTTGCACACAATTTTTTTTTTATCCACTACAATGTAACAAGCATGTGTCTTTGTTTACATTTTTACCGGGGCTGACAATAGGTTTCCGTGTCTGGGTTCTTTGTCGTTTACTGTTTTATTAAATGCGTCCAGAACAGGTGTTGGGTGTTAGTAGCAGCTCGGTCAGCATCATCATAAGAGTGGGGAATCACAAGGATGCCAATACTGCCCAGCCGCAGCCAAAGCCTAGAAACCGACAGGAGACACTAGGGCTGCACGATATGAGAAGAATATGCGATATGCGTTAGCGTTGTTGAATATTGCCCTAATGATATGACTTGCAATAAATAAACCGATATTCAAGTGTACACAGTTCTAATGTCTTTCTGCTGTGGTAGACTGCTAAAATAGACCCGGACAATGAATGAAGGAGCCTACATTCAAATGCACTATATTGTTTTAAACATGCAATTACCTGCAGCCTCAGACACTACTCTGGCATACATCTCCTGGATGTCATCTTGGGACAGAAATCTCAGGGTTTTAAATCTGGGATCAAGAGCTGCAGCAGTGTACAGGGTGTTCTTCTCCTCCACGGTTTCATATCTCTTCAGAAGATCATGGTGGATGGTGCTCTTGATCTCCCTGACCATTGGAGAATCGCCAATGGTGTTGCTTGTGTCGTTCAGCAGTTGGGCTTGCAATGGAGCAATGACGGAGTTTGTGGGGTTCTTCTCCTCAGACATTATTTTCGTAGGCACTTGCATTGGCCTGAGGGCTTGTACGATTTCCTCTGCATTGGTTACATCTAGGGGTGGGCGGTATAAACCGTATAAACGGTACACCGGTAGAAATATGCGCCACGGTATGGATTTGGCTATACCGTTTGTACCGGTAGACAATGGATTTTGACTAATACATAGCGCGTCTGAGCATCATTCCTTAGCATTGTCTGATGGACAGCATTCCTAGGCCAATAAAAATACCTAGGTAGGTGTAATGTTACTCTCCCCCAAACGCATGTGTTTTACATATGCCTGTAAACAATGATGAGTGAAGACATGGAGACAAGTAGCGCGAGCACTGCTAGCTAGGTGTCATTCAAACTGAATATTTACTTGCCAATATGCTCCAGTTTTACAAAGAACAAAACGGACCTTTGCACCTGACGTCTCGTATTCATAACATCACTAAAACTAGCGACAAAAAACACTGAACCTGTTCAGTGCAAAGCACTTCCTGTCCATAGTAATACTGAATCATTACCATTAGCAGGTTAAAACATATTTCTCATATTTACTGTAAGTAATGTAAATAGTATGTTTTAACACTTCTTCTATAAACTAATTCAAACTAAGCAACATGAACCACATTATTTAGTTACTTTAAACCAAAACAATTTACAACACAGGCAGATGAAGAACTCGTTCGAAAGAAGGGGGAGGCTTGAGGGAGGCACTGGAGTCCTGGGGATTAAAAGAACGACAAGTTTGTATGACCACAGATACCAATAAAATTGCTCTTAAAATATTCAACTTCAGTTCAATGTGAAATTTGTCCTATTATACTAAAGGAATAACAGATAAGCTAACTAATAGTTAATTAATAATAACCTAACTCCAGACAATACTTACTATCCCAGAATATTGTACTCTTTTTAAAGCATGTTCTATTGAAATAATGATATACCATGATAGATATCGTTACTGTACAAAATTCAAAATTGGCCGAAATTTTATGCCATACCGCCCAGCCCTAGTTACATCGGTCTCAGTCAGTGTGCTGATGTCAGCACCACTTCTTTGTAACTATTACGATGATACAATTTTAACATGAGGTTTAAAATAGAACAGAATATAAAGATGACAAAATATGAAATATGAGCTTAGAGAAAATTATTTAAATTGTACAGATTGAATTAAACAAATATAAACAGCTCAGCTGATGCAAAGATTTTGGAGGCCTTTATTCAAAAGAAATCTAAATTAACAAACAAAAACTAAGCTGAGGGGACAGAAGGGCAGCACCAATAGCAGGCTGTTGCCCGAGGAACCGGGACACGAGTTCTAGGAGCCTCTGGTTATTCGCCAAGGCTTGCTCAGCCAATGTGCTCTTGTGAAAAAAGGTTCAAAGTCTGCCTTACTCTTCCGAGAAGACAAGTAACACCGGCCAGTTTCAGGGCGCGCTTTGACACTAAGTTTAAGGTGTGTGTGAAGCAGCAAACATGTTGGTAGCCGGCTAGCTGTCATGCCAAAGTCAGTTGTTTTAACACTCGCCACCTACAGATTTTGGCAGCAATGCAGTTTTGCATCGCTCCAGCTAACAAAATGAAGAAAAAATAGATAAAGTATCGATACCACTCTTGAGACTACCACTGTATCGATATTGTGTTATGGAAGAAAGTATCGCAATACTATGCTGTATCGATATTTCCCCCACCCCTAGTTTTCAACCTTGATTCAAAGATATCAATAGAGCTTGCATCTCTGATTGCAGCAGGCAGAATGTTTCATAGATAAAAACAAACAGAAAGAAAAAACTCTGTTACCTGCAGTTTTCTTTTTGACTGCTGGGATAGAAAGGTAACCAGTATATATGGTGCGACAAGATCTGATGAATAGGACGGTCAGGATTGAAAAGCAGCAAGTTTAGGGACATGCAATGTTTGATTTTGGATAGGCACGCCTCTAAATTTAGGAATTGGGAGTTTAATGGGTACATAGAGTATCATAGAGTAATGCCATATTTATGAATAATTTCACTGAGCAGTAGCATATAGATTGAGAATAGCAGCGGGCCCAAGACAGAGCCTTGTGGCACACCACAATGTAGTTTTCGAGATGAGTATTACTATTACGTAATACCCCTTTAAAATTGCATTTCATACTGTACAAGTGAATAATTGGTTGATTCTAATAGGCACGGAAAAATTAATGTGACAACACCACTGTATAATGGCACAACAAACTTACAGTTTCACTGTGCCTCATTCACGAAACGTATGTAAGATCAGATTTGATTGTAAAGCGTTCGTATGAACGTTTCTGAATTTGTTTTTGGAAACATGTAGGAATTTGTTAGTGTGTTTGGAAACATGCGGGAAGGCTCTTAGAATGGCTTATTCTTCATGAAATATCAATTACAGTAGTGCCAAACCTCATTAACAACAAGACCTAATAGGCTGAAATGGCATATTTGCCCAACTTTCCTCATTCGTAACAATACAAGATGATCAAACTTGTAATGGGTTGATCACATGGACTGGACGCCTTAAAAATACAATATAATAGTCCTACCGTCTGATAAAGATGCTGTCTGGATTTAGTCCAACTCCAATGCCGACTGGACTCCCGACAATGAGGTCTCTCCTATTATTAATTGATCCGCTGATCCATGTCGGATAGCGGCTCAGTGCGCTGCCGTCCTCCTGTGGTTATGTTAGTCAACATAATCGATTACGTTGATTATTAAAATTCATCGATTCCATTGTCTGTAGTCGAGGAGTCATCATGTGATCACACATGATCAACTCAAAACTGCTTTGCGCCAGCGAAGTCATTGTTTTCCTATGGACAGAGCGGGGGCGCTTATAAGCCTGGTCTACACAGGATGCGACTCAGCTGTGTTTTTCAGTCGTGAGTCTCTCACATCAGAAACACTTTCATTTTAACCAACGCTGCTGTCCACACCGGCTCCGTCCCGGCTCGCGCTCGTCACTGCAACCTGAAGCATCTTTTTACACTTCAAGTCTATTTTTTTATTTCAATGTGTGTATACGCGCTATTTAAACCCCACCGATTAGGCTTTTCAACCAATGTAATAAATAATTAACTATATTCTGCCTTGGTCATCCTCAAAAACCTTTTTGTTGTGGTCTGAAGAACTGAGAAGGAGAAAGAGAGCGAGTGCTTCTGTTTGCTGCTGGTGCTACCCCATCAAGTGCACAAAATCGATAGATAGAAAGATGCTAAAACTATATCTTTTAAGTTTCATTCAGTATTCTATGTCTGTTTCTAACCTATTCAAACTAAAAACAGAAACATGCAACAACTACCTATTATTTTCAAGTTCTGTTTAGTTCTGTGAACACGCAGCAGAAACGCTACTGAAGCAGAACCAGTGGAGAGAATGCAGGACTCGCACATAGTACTACTTGGCCTTTACGATCTGCTGATGTGATGCAGCCTGTGAAGAGGCAGTTCTACCTTGGGCACCTATCAGTATCCACCTCGCCGCTGCGCTCAAACCTCAAATTGCTTCCTCTGAAAGTCTAGGTCTTCAGAAACTGCGGTGATGTCGGCAATCCACCCGACCAGTCTTGGAATACGGGCGTGAGTCAGAGGGTGAAACAAACCCCGTGGCACAATGAAAGTGAGCCAGGGGTCAGGGCACGACTGTTGAGCCGGGATCCCGGCCCTGCAGGTGCTGCACGCCTGTGCATCTGTCTTGCCCGCGCCGTCGGGAGCGTGAGTGCGTGCAATAGGACCTGGAAGATGGTGAACTATGCCTGGGCAGGGCGAAGCCAGAGGAAACATTGCAATGTTCGGCTGTTGTCAGATCAAATCAAATCACATTTATTTGTATAGCACTTGAATCACCATTACAGTCTCTAAGGGCTTCACAGGGCCAAACATGTGAAACAATAAATGGTTAGTACATGACATCCCCCAGCCTTAGACCCTTACAGAGGACAAGGAAAAACTCACAAAACCTTTTAGGAAAAAATGGAAGAAACCTTGGGAGGGGCTACTCAGAGAGGGATCCCCCTACCAGGACGGTTGGGCGTGCAATTGATGCTGAGTTTGGGCAAGCAGCGTATACACAATGCATAAAAGTTTATTATGGTGGGACATCCAGATCTGATGTGGGGCATCACAGCAAACGGCAGCTCAGTCAGTGTCATCATAGGACTAGGGGACCACGCAGGCGCCAACACTGCCCAGATAGGAGAACGCAAATGCCCGCTCAGTCTGCATCGTCCTAGGCAGACTCCAACTCTTGACTCTACGCTACAATGCCAGTTGGACTTTATTTTATTCAAAGAACAGACACACAATGTTGCTATTTTTTATTTATCCTTTATTTATGCGTGGAGTAACGGTCAGCTGGCTGTCCTCGTCAGCAGCGAAGGATGTCAGCCAGGAGTCGACTTAGTTGAAGGGATGTATCCCTACGTCGTCTTCTTGGAGGGAAGGAGTGTCCGTAGCTGTATTCTCTTCCAGTCCAATTCTATAGGTTTGCTACACGCACCAATTACACGTATGAGGAGTTAGACTGCCGGATACGCAAACAGTTAATCTAATCCTTCAGGATGCACAGTGTTACAGCGAACACTAAACAGTCTGGGCTCGTCCAACGAGGTGAAGACTGGGCCTTGGCTAGAACAAAGAAAATAACTCGATGTTGTAAAGTCCACCTTGTTAATGACAGGGTCACAGGAAAGGAGGCTGTAGGGAAGGTAGCGCTGAAATTTATATCCTTAGTGATGTCATGAGGGCACCCCAGGGATAGTCCGAGTCTCGTCCAATGAGAGCCCGGAGGTGGGGGTCCGGTCAGGTCACACCTAGGTGTGAACTTCAGGGCCTGTTGGAATTTTGGCGCTCCTTTCCCTTTGTTTCAGACCCCAGCCCAGCGGGTGGGTTAGAGTTTAGGCTTTTGATTTTCATGTTAGGCCGCAGCCACATGTTGACTCGAGTTTCTTTGTTTGACCTCATGGCCTGGCCCAACAGCATATTTTGATGATTATCGGGATAATATCGTGAATCACAATTATTTTGGCCAGGATAATCGTGACATGAAATTTTAATATCGTCCCATGCCTAGAGCCCAGTAAGAAAAGGCTCTGTTACCTGCAGTTTTCTTTTTGACTGCTGGGATAGACAGGTAGCCAGCATCCTGAGATCTGAGGGCACGTGGGGGTTTATATGGTTTAATCAGATCCGATAAGCAGGACGGTACCATCCCATGTAATGATTTATATGCAAGTAGAAGCACCTTGAAGTCACACCTGGCCTGAATTGTTAGCCAGTGTAATGAGGACAGGATGGACGTTATATGGTCGAATTTCCTAGTTTTGGTCAGGATTCTGGCAGCAGCATTCTGGATCAGTTGTAGTTTTTTAGTGTGCCCAGTAGGTAAGCCCGAAAAAAGGACATTGCAATAATCGATTCTTGATGATGCAAAGGCATGTACTAAAATTTCTGCATCTGCCTCTGTTAGCATGGGTCGAATCTTGGCAATATTGCGAAGATGGTAAAACGCTGTTTTAGTGGTCTCCTTAATATGCAACTCGAATGAGAGGGTAGGGTCGAATTTTACCCCAAGGTTTTTAACATATGGGCTCTGGGAGATTACACAACTATCACAAGTTTAGATTACTATTCTCAAATAAATGTCTGTCTAGCTAGTCCTACAATCAGCATCTCAGTTTTGTTGCCATTAAGAAGTAGGAAGTTTAGCAACATCCAACATTTGACCTCCGATAGACAGGCCTCTAGTTTTTGAAATTGGGTGTTATCGGTGGGTTTTGACTGGTATGTAACTTTGGGTGTCATTGGCGTAACAGTGGAAGTTAATGCCAAATTTGTGAAAGATGTCACCGAGTGGTAACATATAGATAGAGAATAGTAGTGGTCCTAGGACAGAGCATTGTGGCACACCAAAGTCCTTATTGCAACACTCTTAGGTCATGTTGTTGTAAAGGATGCAGTGTGATCTATCGAGTAGATAAGACCTAAACCAAGAAAGGGCTGACCCCCGGATACCAATATAGTTTTCAAGACGGTTCAAGAGTATCGTATGATCAATTGTGTCAAAGGCTGAGTAAAAAAGGACATGAAATCATTCAGAGAAAACAGAGAGCTATCAGAGGGGGAGGGGTTCAGTGTTAGCTTAGCAACAGACAACAGACTATTCAGTGTCAGTTAGACACTGAATAGATTTGCAGCCTCACCTCAGAGTCCAATACTGGGCTATTCCTTCAGTTGGAATTATACTTTGGTTGAATTATACTTCAACCACTCAAAGACATTTTTTCACTTTAATTTATTTATTATTTAATACAATAATAATTACTAATAATATTATAATAATAATAATAATTACTACCTTTTTGTTATGAGGGAAGAACATGAGGACTAACAATAAAAACACTTATTTTAGTTCAACTATTAGGAAACTGAAAATGTCGGTTCTGTTATTAAACCTACCAAATAGTATGCAAAAAACCTGACAATGATCATAAAAAGTCACTGTTTTCTTACTAAAGAAAACAACCGATTAGTCGACTAATTGTCGTTATATTCTACAGAATATTCCACTTTCAAAATAATCGTTAGTTGCAGTCCTGAACGTGGTTATCAGTTGATCTAATTAACTTCCATGAGAGAGCGATGTATCCAACACGTCAAATGAACACATCAAATCAAATCCCCACCTTAGGCTGAATACATTGCAAACAGCTGCAGTGGTCAGAGTCTTTGGATCAGTTTTTCATAGCTACTATACCCACCTAACATGTTGTGATGCCAGATCCTATTGGGATCAACTGTGTACAGAAAATCATTACGCTCATAGACATTGCTCATTGTAGAATCATATCTATACACAGACAGCTCAGCTTATAGCAAGGCCTAACATTTTACCAGAATATCATACCTGTTTTATGATTTTCATTTGTTTCTCCAATGCTGCTGCTATTGTGTGCGCTATGTAGTGATGGGAACCATTTTTGTAATTCATTTTTTTGTCCCTCAGAAATGGGCCTACGTTTTGGTTTTGCTAGAAAGAAGAATCTATCTTGCTTTCTTTTTCCGTTGTGGCAGTGGTTGTGGGGTCAAAACATATAGCTGGGCTAGTACAACAGAAATCAGGATTCATGTTGTTAACCTGTTAGCATGTCAGACCAAGCAACATTTTTCCACTACTCAGTTGTCCAGTTTTGCCAATCATGTGTCCACTGTAACTTCACCATCTTGTGGTTAGCTGACAGGAGTGGAAGTGGGGCCATGGTCTTCTGCTGTTGTAGCCCATCCACTTTAACGTTGGACCAGTTGCTGTTCTGAGATGCCTTTCTGACTGGATGTTTTTTGGTTATGACACTATTCTTGGTAAACTCTAGATAATGTAGTGCCAAAATCCCAGGGGGCTTCAGCCATCATTCCAAACTGGCTTAAATCAGTATCGTCGTCATTTTAACGGCAATAATCGGTGCAGCCCCTTTTTGCCTTAGCTTTTGAGTCAGGCTCTCTTGAGACTAGATTTACTCACTGTTTTGTCTTATATTCAGGGATTCTTTTTTTTTTAACAATGTGGATGTTTTACAGGTGTTAGAGAACTTCTCTGATGCCCCAATGACTCCCAAACAAATCCTCCACGTCATCCAGACCAAGGGACTAAAGGAAATGAGGTCAGATACAAACACACGTAAACACGCTCAGTGTTTTCCACAAGTGTTCACTGCTATCCAGATAGGCGATTACTGACTTGATTACTTTCCAGCCTGCTACTTTTTTAATTATTGTAATGTGGGCAATTCTCCTGAACCTGATCACATATAGACATTAGGAGTCTTGTAGTCGCCATCACACAGACCTGCTCCACAATTTGCTTCACTCTGTTTTAGTGCTGTTTCCAGTGGGAGAGAAAGGCGCTCTACTCATTGTACCACACAGAGCCTCCTATTATGGACAACAATTGAAAATTTAAATTTTGTAGTATACTCCACACTGCTCACATATGTTGATAGCAGTGTGGTACATACAGAACAGAGCAGGATTAGTTGTACAATATGCATCCCATCTGCTTTACTAAACACAGTTGGACTTCATGTCCCTTAACAATTAATTTCTTGGTGGCCTTTTTATTACACTGTCCATTTATAGTTTAGTTTAGTTTTTCAAACTTTTATTAGCTATGCTCAATCAGAAATAGGCTCTTTTTGCCAGCTTTGCTTCTTTATTTTGTATTTTAAAATATTCCAAGTAGCATAAAAAAAGATCTGATAACATCTTAGGTTTGGCTTTCTGAAACCTGATAACCCAATTAAATTATGTTTTATTAAGATGGAATCACAGTTAAGGTGCATTGTCAGCTTGACATTGTGCAACTGTTTTGTTGTTCCATATTGTGTACCAGTTCTAATTTCGTGGTAAATTAATGTAGGTTACATTTGTAATTCCATTCTTCTGAGATAGAGGGTTTCATCCACACATTGTAATTTACCACCTTTTGTATGTATTTATCTAATGCCTTATCTAATTATCTAATTATCTAATTCAGTGACTACTAAAGTCACTGAATTAGATGTCAAAAATAACACACAGCACACATACATCATACAACTGAACACAATCATGAATCACTGTGATTTCATTGTTTTTCTTATTTCCTCTTACATCCAATGCTGATCTGCTGGGCACGCTGCTCATCTAATCAGGAGGTAAGTTGGAAGACTTTAGGGCTTTGTATGGTTATAGACTTATTTACTAGATTTCTGACTACTACTGTGACTAAACACTTCACACCCTTTCCATTTAATTTTTTTTCATAAGACTTTCTTTGCACTGCATTTCCACTGGTGTCCTTTGGTTATGCTTCCCATTTATAGTTTCTTAACTTTCACTAGCCACTCATGTCATTTAGTCTGTTTTTCCAGCTTTATTGCTTTATTTTGGTTTTTAAATTGGTCTTAAATTAAATTCCTGGTAGTACTAAAATGTGTGTGTGTGTGCAGTGGTACAGCTCCTCTGGCTTGTCTGGTCACCATGCTACACTCCCAGGTGAGGGGAGACCGGGTCAAGAACAGCATTTTCTTCAAGCTGCCTGGACGTATGAGCCTCTTCACTCTCAAGGTACACCACCGCCACCAGTGTACAACGAACAGTGATTCCCACATGATTTTGTGAGACTGTGGTGGGTGGACCTCGGACCCTCTAAGGGGGTCTGGGGGCATGCTCCCCCGGAAGAAAATGTTGTACATTTTAAAGTTAAATGCAGCAATCTGATGCACTTTGAGAGCAAAATTAAGAGGCTAGATCTATGAAGAACTTTGTGCTCTTGTAAACAATTTTGTGCTCTAGTAAACAATTTAATCATAATCACATGAGTTGTATAGATATGAATGGTGATGACATGAGTTTAACGCAGTTCACAAATGGTCAAATCACAAAATCGACTAGGGAATACATTTGAGCCATCAAAGAAATTAAGCAAAAGTGGTTACCTGTGTTGAACTGGTTTATTTTTTAATCAAGGGTGCAAACTTTAAGCTTAAAACAGTAGCATTACTTCAACTTGATTAACATTACAAATAGCCTAACATTACATGATGAGCCAACTTGCTCCTCAGATGCTGAAAGTAATTTAACGTTAACGTTAGCAATACCCGTAACATTAGCTAGGCTGTTACAGTAACATTACAACTGTGTAACTATTTCTCCATCTTGCTAATGCCAGGTCGTCAGCTAGCTCCTATCGGTACTGTAGTCACGCCAACATCGTGATCACGAGAGCTAGCATAGCAGCATACCTCACATAATAGTAGCATACCTCGTAAAACGTGACTACAGTACCGATAGGAGCTAGTCGTCGTAGGAGCTGACTGACTGGGAGTGAGAGATGCTTTGCTGAAGCAACGGTGCAAAACACAACATTAGAGATCTTTTATGTTATTATGAGAAGTGTAAAAATATTTTCGGTTCATTATGAAACTGTGGCGGGCGCACAGTCTAGGTAATTAATGGGAAACACTGACTAATAATCGTCTCAGTTTTTGCATTGTTAGCAGTGTTTGTGTTCTAGAGATGTGTATAGCAAAAAGTATCACTTCCTTCACCTTCTGCCCCCCACACTTCAAAATAGGTTGCATTATCTTCATCCATCACGTTGGCAGTGAGGCCAGAGATCAAATGTTGTCATGCTAGTTTGGTTCTAAAAATGCCTAAAAAGTACATCTAGGGGGCAAAATGCCCTCTGAATTAAATTAATTTCTTGCCCTGCCTTGCATTGAACCAGATTGGCATTTACTTTTTAGAAGTTTGTGTGTCTTTGATAAATACATATCTGGTATTGAAAACAGAGGGTGAGGACAACACAACACCAGAGAGCGTGGAGGATTTTTTAAATACCAGAAGCCTTCTAGAGGCTTGTTAGCACCATATAGCTCTTACATTTGTTTAGTGATGTAGCTCAAATTTTTAAAATATGTAAAGGGACAAATTACAGAAGTTAAAGCTAAAGATTATTTTTGTATTGCTCCATTAATATAACACTCATTAATATTTCAATATTTTATTCAATCATCTTCTCTTAAAAACAAACAAATATAACAAGAAACAAAGTATGCACTGCAGGGCATTATTCCGCAACAAAAAAATTCCTCTCCATTTTTTTACTTTAAGGGTAATTCCAGTATTTTTACTATTTGCCCTATTTGGGCCCTATTTGGGCCCAGGTTTAAAAATACCATACATATTAATCATTTAGACCCCAAAATATACAGTCTGTAAATCATTTCAAAAATAATTCAAATGATTTACAGGCTGTAACAACACAGACTGTAACAACACAGTCTGTAACATTAGTTGAAGTCATTTTCTCACTCATACATGGCCGTTAAAGTAAACAGAAAATATAAAACGGCCGAATAACAACGTTAGATGACGCATAGTGTAACGTTATGTTAGCAGCGGTGCAGAAATTACTTTTAACATTGGGGTGATATAGAAACATTGAGAAAATCAATTTTGAGTGACTACTACTAACAGAAACACCTTCCACATGTTGATAATCCTAATATATCATGCTTGGGTGGGGACAAAAAGTAAACAGGATTTACGGTGCTGTCTTGCTGCCGTCTTGACAAAGTGCTCCGGGATGCTTTTGCTTCAAGTGTTTGTGCATAGCAGTACTGCTGTGATAAGCCATTTCTAATTTGCAGAGTATACAGAACACCACATTGTTGGGTCTCTGTCTAAAATACTTTCATGATCGTGAGCGAGGTTTTTTAGCTGCAGCTTGTTATCCGGGGGAATCCATACTTTGACCGGGTGCAGCCATCTTACTTCATTGCGACACACATTATGCAAATCGGCGTATTTTCGTAATCGATGAGTCGCCCCAACCCTAATTTATATACTGTCTTGTGTCTATGCCTTTTTTCACTTTTTCACTTTTTTACTTGGTCCCTGCCTACCACGGTACAGTCTCTAGTCAAATCAAAGCAAATCAATTGCTCTGAACAAACAGGCTCCTGATTGGCTGCCTGTTAGGCTGCTCTACACAGTAGCCTCTAAACCTCTGATTCTCCACTGTCTGAATGGTTAAGATTAGATGGTTATATTAGTATCAATATATGAAACTGTTGGTCTCTTTATTAAATATTTCACACAATACCTAATTATATACATAAAATGGCATTTAAAATGGGTAGGGTGACATATTTATTTGAAAAATGTAGCATGAAACATTCAATAAAGAAACAATAGCAAATGTATTTAATTAATTTAATTATTAATTATTTTGGCCACTAAAAGGTATTCTTGGGAGGCATTTGTTTGGTTTATCAGCCCCATGTTTATCGTGGAGTGAACGTTGATTTTCCTAGATGAACTGTTAACTGCTAACTATATGCTGTGTCCTGCTACAGAAAAACGCGCTCCAGTGGACCAAGACTTCGGCAGAGTCGGAGATGCCAATAGACGC
>CABFOQ010051943.1:0-13867 GCA_900660455.1 Gephyroberyx darwinii
CACAGCTTGAGTTAAGCTGTGCAACAAGGAATGGCCACACGGCGGCTGGTGCCTGGCCATACACTTAGGTCTCACATAAAGCTAGAAGAACCAAGCTAGATCCAGAAATTGTGTCTACTTGGTCGTATGGTGGGTGCTCCACCGGTACACATAGATAGTTGCCGTCTGGCTCGACTGCTGCGGTTTTGGGGGATTACTCCCTGCCTCACTCGGCTGGCTAAGTGAGTTAAGCGAAGGGTGATGCAACAGGGCCCTGACACCAAACTAAATCGCATTTACATTTTATTCTCATATAAAATGTCATCAATATGTGAGTTGGCTGACAGAAATATATAAACATATATTGGGAGAACATTTTATTGTGGATTTTCCACAAAAAGAAGCAACAAAGGTGGCAACAAAGCACATGAGTATACTACACCTATAATGAGGAGATTAAAGCTAAAATCCTCACTAAAGCATAACTGACATATACCGTTCCTGTAACCTTAGACAGCTCGGTAACTTTGTGCAAATATACAAAAATTCTCCAAAACTAGAAAGCATGGAACCCAGACTCTACATTGTCGTGTCATTTAAGAACACTTCCTGATACTGAATTGCTGTAGTACCCTAGAACTACAGTTCTGGCCAAGATTACTGGCACCCTTGCATTATATGCAGATAATGTAGAATATCCTCTGAAATAATTGGAAATTGAAACAAGCACATGTCTGCCTTCATTGTTCATAATCTGCCTTAGGGAGCCAACATGCCCAGCACCACCAGCCTAAGGCCTCTATGAAGACAAGGAAAACCTCCAGGAAAACCCTATGGGAGCACAAATGGAAGACACCTTGGTCAGGGCAATTCAAAGAGGCATCCCCCACCAGGATGGCTGGGCATGCAAGTGGCCATGATTATTGGCACCTTCTAGAACAATTTAAATCAATTTTCTTGGAGGAAACAAGATTCTCATTTGCAGTGTAATTCAACTCAACTGTGACAGGTTGCAGGTGCCCACATGGTATAAATGAACCAATTATCCATTTTAAAGTGATAAAACAGTCTGTTCTGCTTCCCTGGTCGTCTGAAGAGAAAAGAGCTGTCTGAGGATGTCAGAAAAACTATCACCACCAAACATAAACATTCCCATCTCTAGAGACCTTGGTATTCCTGTTTCCACAGTTCACAATGTTATTAAGAAGTTTGCTGCTCATGGAATTCTGAACCAAGAAGGGCTTTGCGGTCGAAGGCCATGGAAGAGCCTACTGCTGAAAGAGAAACACAACATGACCCAATTGACTTTGCCAAGACCCACCTCGACAAATCTAAATCTGGGAAAATGTTCTGTGGACCGATGAAACCACGTTAGAGCTCCTTGGCAATGCAGATCAGCACTTTGTTTACTCATGACAAAATTAAGCTTTTAAAGTAAAGAACACCCTGCCTACAGTCAAATATGGTGGAGGTTACATAATGCTTAAAGGCTGCTTTGCTGCCTCCAGTACTGGACGAATGTATTTAATGTATTAAGGGCATCATAAAATCAGACGATTACTAAGGCATTTTGGGGCGTAATGCGCTACCCAGTGTCAAAAAATTGGGTGTCATGGTCCTCCAGCAGGACAGTGATCCAAAAAACACACCCAAAAGCACCCAGGAATGGTTCAAGAGAAAATGTTGTACTGTTCTGGAGTGGCCCAGGATGAGTCCTGATCTCAATTCCATTGATAACCAATAGTAAGACCTGAAATATGCAGTTGGTCAAAGGAATCCTTCAAACATTGAAGAACTGAAGGAGGTAGTCAATGAAGAGTGGGAGACACTGCCAGCAGAAAGGTGCAGGAAGCTTATTGATGGTTACAAGAAACATTTGGAAGCAGTCATCATTGCCAAAGGCTGTGCAACTAGGTATTAGAAAAGGGTGCCCTTTTTTAATATTTGTATTCTTATTGTTTAATCAAATTCCAATTATTTCAGAAGATATTTCAGAACTTTTTTCAGCTGCAAAAAGTTTTGAGGCATCCAACATTTAATATCAGCTAGGCAATTCCCTGAGTGTGTCAAGGCTACTTGAGTGATGGGATTTACGGGGAGATACAGCTGAGTGTCATCAGCATACAGCAATGAAAAAAGATATGACTACAAATGATGTGGCCAAAAGGGAGCATATAAATAGTGAACAAAATAGGACCAAGGATGGATCCTCATGGTACCCCACAGGTAGATTGAGCCACAGAGGATGTAGAACTACCCAAGCCAACAGAGAATTCCTTATCGGGGAGATAACAATAAAGAACAGGCGATCGGCTGCTAAGACCATCACAAATTTTAAAAAATGATTGTTATGATCGACAATCTCAAAGGGAACACTAAGGTCCAGTAGAACCAGAGTATAATATAAGTATCACTGGCATTAGCTGTAAGAAGATCATTTGAAACTCTGAGCATTGTGGTCTCTGTGCAATGTTTTGACCGGAAGCTAGATTCTCCAAATTTCTCAAATAAATCATTACTGCTCATGTACATGGTTAACTGATTATAGACAACCTTTTCCAAAACCTTAGCCAGAAATGGGAGTTTAATTACAGAAATAGGTCTGTAATTGCTAAGACTGGAAGAGTCCAGGCTGAGCATTTTAAGCAGGGGTTGGATAAGTACACATTTGAAATGTGATGGCACAAGGCCAGTAGCCAATGAGCAGTTTATTATTGCAAGAATAAAAGGACAAACAGCAACAAAGACCTCTTTTAGTCTAGTTGGGAGTATATCTAGAGTGCAAAATTAACATTTATCTCTGTCATCTCATGCTTAGGAGGTACAACCAGATTTCTTATATTTACAATTTTCTTGTAGAAGGTTATGAACTTCTCACATTAGCAGGAGAGGGATCAGTGATACTAGGCAGTGGGGCATTGACAACCCTATTGATAGTGTTAAATAGAACTCTATAGGGTTGTGATGATCAGCAGCAATTACAAATAAAACAGTCTTAACTGCAGTATTAAATGCTATCATCAAATCATTCATAAATTACATAAAGGTTGCTAATGCTAATTAGAACACTAACAACATATTGTTGTTAAATGCAATTTTTTAATGATGTTTGTTTATGATATTGAACCATTGTTCCAAAGGATACAGGCCCAGAGGCCCTTTTGTCTTTAATTTTGACTTTTGAACAGTCAGAAAGAGAGAATGTATTTAGGTGCCATATCTGTCACTAAGGGAATAATCAACTGTTGTCAACAATTGATATAAACATGTCCATGGGCAAGTGTATACATGTACAAGTGATTTTGTTTGGTGTAACAAACTTAACTGTAGCAGTAGAAGTAGAATTTTCATTATAAGTTTTAGCTGCAACAGCCTTCGTCAGGGTCTGCTTTCTTTCAATTCCCTTTAACTGGTGAAGCTACAAGATTGCATCATCTTTATTTGCCCGATGTATGGGAGACAGATTTCATGGGAATATTAAACTTTTAGATCCAAAGGCCCTGTGCTTCACTGTAGTTTTTCTATCAACAAATCAGTCAATATCCTGATGAAATCACACTGGATACTCTGGACACTATCCACACTCTCCAACTGATTATCAAACGTGAGGCTTTCCAGTGTGTTCAAAAGTATAGACTGAACTCTACGATCACCGATAGGTCACACATCGTTGCTGTCGGGTGAAAACCTTGTAACTCTTTAATGCAAAGAATTGAAGAAAGAATTGAAGAATTACATACTCCTCTAGGGGTTGAGAAAATTCTCCAACCATTTGGTTTGAGACAATTTCAAAACCAAATAGATACACATAAAATCCATGGTGAATATCCTTTTGATTTGACCAATAAAGATACTGTTCTTAATCCAAAGGCATTTACAGACCCCTCTGCTTTAAATTATAAATCTGATTGGTATTTAAAGCTCCTATATATAGAATTTAACATTTTTTAAGATTTCTACACACTCAGCTCATTATAGACCTTCAGTATTTTGTCACTGATCGGGGTGGAGCTGGCAGTGCAGCAGAGCTGAAATTTTCCACCAAATGAGGGCAAGACATATTTTTACAAATACATGCCTGCTGAAATTATATCTGCAGTGTTGAATTTATGTCCAGTATTGATAGGTTTCACCACATAGAAGTCATACAAATATGTTTCCAGTTCAAAAACATGATAATCTTGAATATATGTATTCCCTGCTTAGAGCCCTGCTCATTTTGGGTTTTGAGCATTGAAGTAGGCTGCAAAAACCTTAATCGACAAAAGCGTATGCTCTATTTTCAATCCCCTGCTATTTTTATACTTCACAATGATGTAAAGGAATACACCAATTTCTTACCTGTCCCAGTCCTCAAGTACCCCCTTTTCCTGCAGGTTTTAGCTCCAGTTCTACTCAGGCACACCTGAACCAATTAGAGGCTTCACGTTTTCATGATACCTTAATTGGTTCAGGTGTGCCTGAGTAGAGCTGGAGCTGAAACCTGCAGCACAAGGGGGTACTTGAAGACTGGGTTGGAAACCACATAAGACCAAAATCATCCATGTGTCCTCAATAGATAATTTGGTCCAGTGCGCCATGCTAACACTTAAGCAGACCCTATTTTAAGCAGGGATGTCAAACCATGTGCCATGGAGGGCCCAGAGTATGCAGGTTTTAATTCCAACTGCACACTACACCAGGTGATTTCACTGATTAGTCCCTCCTCTCTGGTTGAATGTGTTGTCATCAGTGAAATCACCTGCTGTATTCTTGGGTTGGAACGAAAACCTGCATACTCTCGGCCCTCCATGGCACATGGTTTGACACCCCTGATGTTGAGTGATTCGTAGGCTCCATGATTCTGGTGTCTATGTTCTCATAACTTAACAGGGACATTGACCAACAGGACAATCTCCCAAAAGCTTAGTGTATTCCTTTAACAGTATGTCTTCTTTTGGTAGCCATTAGGAGGCTATATTTATAGTCATAACACCCAGGAGGAGGCAGAGGCAGGAACCTCATTAATACAATTTGTCATGACTAACCCCAAGGTACATTTTTAAGTTAAAGTGGCATTTGCCAGGAGTTTATTTTTGAAAATTTCACATTTTACATGAGTGACTAATGAAAGCTGACAGTGATGAAATCAGTGCTGATGAATGCATTGTACCTGCTATAGCTAACACACACACACAATGAACACACCTTCAACCAGAGAGGAGGGACTAATCAGTGAAATCACCTGCTGTAGTCTTTGGTTGGAATGAAAACCTGCATACACATGGCCCTCCATGGCACATGATTGCCCACCCCTGTGCTATAGTCTAAACAGGAGTTAATGTTAAGTGTTATGATCATTCCTTCCTTTGATTTTGTTTCATTGAAAGGATTTGTTCATGACTTCATGACATCACATTGCTTGATTAATTAATCAGTACTTGGCTAATTAATCCTAATCATATTTATGAGTTTAAGTATCAAAGATAACTATAACAACTATAACCACTACAACAAACTGACAATAACAGCAACATAATGGCGAGCCTGGGCATTTTTGAGTGGTGGATTATGTATACAGTAGTAAGGCTTGCAGTGTGTTTCTGAAAGGGTTCTTGATCAGTAATTTAATACACAAACGGCCCATTTTCCCTAACAATTCCATACTTATTAAATTTGGTATTTTATGCTGATTAACTCATTGTTTCTAATTATGGCCTTATCACTATAGATAATTTACCACTTTAGCGTAACAACTATGAGACATGGTATCAATAAATAATACTGTATTCCTCTTAATATTTCTCTAAGTAAGATAATTTGCCACTTGTGGGTGCAACAAATTGTAACTAATGGCAAATTGTTGCAGTTATTCTTAGTTTTATTGTGCTTCCATTTGTGCAAGGTAAGGAGGAGTGTTGACCCCAATTGCCTTGGCTTGAGAGGCAAATGATGAAGATAGACTTGTTTATTAAACTTCACAAATTGGTAATCATGTATATGACACACTACTTAGTTTCCTACTGTATACCATGCTGCTTCCCTGTTGCTCTTGGTCGTTCAAAACGCATTAGCCCTACATTTTTCACCTTTCGTCACCGTTACTAAAAGATCCCCCAGTCACTTTTGATATTGGTTGTTGTTTTAAGGTAATTCCTTTCTGTCACGAAAAGACATGTCTTTGGTTAAAATATAACCTCCACCCAGCCACTTCTGCCTCCTGTTTGAGGTGTTGTCATTGTTATTTTGTAAAATCATAACCACAGTCACTTACCAGCTAAAACAGCACCTAGAAATGTGTTTGTTTGGCTCCAGCAGAAAATTACTCAGTGCTATTCAACATTATTGCTTTGTTTTGAGTAGCAACTTGTGCTCAGTGGATCATTATCCCATTTTTTTTTTATTATGTTTGTATTAAATGATTATTTTATGCTAAGAGCAAATAGCTTATGGTGGGGCAGTCACAATATGGGCTGGTTTTGTTATCATTTGGCAGATATTTGAAGAGTCTTATTTATGTATGAAGGAAGGGTACGGTTACCTTCGCTACAATGGATATGCTTGTCATCATTATCGGTTGCAGCTATTTTGGTCATCCAGTGTGTGTATGTAGTGCAATAATTAGATTCAAGGGTAGAAGGGCAGACATACAGTGCCCTATAAAAGTATGGGAGCAGAGATCAGAATGTCTTGGTATTTTCATGCGTATATATATATATATATATTTCACAATTTTAGAACATAGCCCTTTTTGTTTTCACCGCCCCCCCCCCACATTTTTAGGTGAGCAAAAGTATGAGAACATGTGACTTCTTGTTGCCTAGGTGCTTACCATTGCATGATTGTTAAAATTTGAAGAAAAAAAAAAGCTGTCATTGTTAAGCAGTCAATATTTACCGGCACATTGGCGATTTCGTGAGGCGCAATAACAACTTTTCTATGCCATTGTCAATTTGGTAATTTGGATTTGCACCGGGATGGAAGGGGTGGTGCAACAGGGTCTGTGGTGTGACAATAAAAAACAGCTGGTGCAGTGGAATTTTGGTGTCGGTTTTGGGGTGAAGTTCCGCCTGCGCAGACCACGTCTATTGCCAAGCACACACTACACGACTTTCAAAGTTGTCAGATCGCTGTACTGTTCACACAACACAACTTTCTGTCCTGTAATCAGATATGTTGAAGTCATTGTGGTTTGCGCACTACATGACGCGAGAAGTGACACAGGAAATTACTTGAGACCATGCGTGAGACAGGATGTTTTTCTTCCAAAAATGGATGTCTGCAAGAAGCTAGTGATCCAACTTGTTTTAATTGTTATTCTGCCCTCGTAATTGCGTGTCTAAGCAAGGCTAGACAGATGGCTAACAAAACTCCAATAAACTTCCAAGAGCATGGGTTTACTGAAAGTTTATCTGTAAAACTGAAAAGACAAACAAACAAAGGCACAGTATTATTGTCTCATATAGAAAAACATTTTCTACATGGAATGTGTCAAAATAATTACTGACTTTTGTTCAGAGGAAACCCTTAATTAAATTTATTTAAACACATTTTCCTTATATTACTCATTAACAAGCCTTTACTCTGTACTTACAGACAAGGTTTGGACGTAATGAAAAGCAACAATTGCTGCATGCACACGGCTGGCTGACTCATGCTTGACTGAGGACATGAAGAACGCACAAAACAAGCTTGACTGTCTGAGCAGTACCTAAAAACACCAACAGGTGTCACTGTTGAAACAACTGGCTAGGATCAGAACAAATGTGGTACAGCTCGTTGGAAACATCGAAAAGGTAATTGTGTATGGGCTTATTTTAATGCCATTAGGTTTGTACTTGTAAAACAATTTTGTACTTGTAGAAATATTTTGTGCACTTGTAAAACAAAAGTTGTGAATATTTTGTATTTGTAAAAAGATAGAGTTGTGCCATAAAACTCTATTTACATGTGCACACTTTTTTTTTTAATGACTACACATCATATTACAAGTCGCCTAAACCACGAGTGCACAAATTTTTCTTTTTGGCAGTAATGTTACGCTGAGTCGATTTGTAACTCGTAAAATGGAACTCGTAAAATGGGTCAAACTTTTTCTGTCTTGATCAATCAGCTCAGTCTCCCCCACTAGATGAAAAGGAGTGATATCATTAGCTGGATTATCTGTCAATCAAACACATTTTGCCAACTGCGTGAAACACCAGAGAAGAAGAAGAAGAATCAAACACACCTGGAAAGCGAGATTGAAATGGTGGAGCAAAGTAGCGGTGACTTACACAAAGACGCCAAGTATAAAGCTGAGCTCACGCCACAAATTTTAAAATCCTAACGGATTTTGAAATCAGGTTGCATCACACACATAAGGAGAATCTTCACCGATGTTCTTCTCTCTAATCTCAAACATTACTTATTACTTTTACTGTATCCCCTCAAATGCCCTCATATTGCAACACCTACAAGACGTTTCATCGATTCCCACCCACTGTAAGACATTAGGTAAAACAAAGCAGACATAAAACAGGCAGACATAAAACGGGAAGATTATTTACGTTTTAATCCAATCAAAGAGGACAAAATCAAATGCATACAGTGTACACGGCAACCAATAGAATAGTTTCAATGCTGTGATGTGTTACCTTGTTTACAGTTGAGCCGTTAAGCTAGCTGAACTAACCTTAACTATCAATATCAATATGATTCTGCAAACATGTCAAAAGAACCAGTGCATCAGAAAGGAAAATACAGTCAAACAAAACTGAACTTCAACGTTAATAATATTACATTCCTGACGTCCACAGAGACACAGAGACCGGTAAAGCTGCACAGCTAATTCTCGACAAAAAGGAGACCGCTAGATCATTTGGCCAAAGAGAAAGGTACTTTAATGCAGATTGGTACACAAATAGAGAGTGGTTAATTCTTTGCTGCTGTCAAACAGTTTGTAACTTTTTCCAAATGTGGCGCTGACGGCGTCTGCCAGCCTGTGGTGCAAGCAAGTTATAGTTACTCCGCAGAAGTTTAGTGCGAGTCTCCGGTCTATCTACCGCCACACATACACAGTCACATACACACTCTTTTTGGCCCCCGCACTTTCAGAAGTGCGGGGGCCAAAAAGAGTGCTTGGAAGACACGTTATATGGGCAGTCGTGTTCTTGCCACATATCGACAAGCCTTTCCTCCATCTCAGCTGTCCAATGCACCCGTACAACAGCTTGTTGTTGTTGTTGTTTCTTCATTCACTTCCGTGTCCTTGTAGATTGTCTCATTGGCTATTGTGGTCCCGTAGTAGTTACATCACCTCTATTTTTAAATCCTAAATATCAAACATGTTTGATATTATCGGGGTGGCCCCGATGAGTCCGCGAGCAGATCTGGAGGTTTAAAATCAGATCTGTAAACCCCTCACATGACCAGATAATCGGTGGCGACAAAATACAACAAAATACCTTTCTAGAGGTTAATCTGTGTCACCTGTCATTGCATATTAATGCAATGTCTTGTCGCAAACTCATTCCACTAACTGCCACAAAGTTGGAAGCACCCAATTGGCTAAAATGTCTTCGTATCCTGTAGCATTAAGATTAGCCTTCACTGGAACTAAGGGGCCAAGCCCAAACCCTGAAAAACAGCCCCAGACCATTATCCCTCCTCCACCAATTAGTAGGGGTGTCCACTGACTTTTGGCCATATAGTGTATGCTGTATTGCAGCCTAAAGGGGGGAAAAAAACAAAAATAATGTAAAGAAAAAGGAATGAAAGAAAAAGAAAGGCACCAGACAAGTTTTGTAAAACAAGTTTTCAGCCTTGTTATATCGCAAATTGCATCGGATTTGCATTGATACGTTTTTCCAAGTTTTGTTTAGGTGATCACTAACTTTTAGTCTTTCTTCTTTGGCACCAAAGACAATTATCTCCGTTTTATCTGTATTTATTTATTCTAAAGCGCAAGTCAATCACACAGTGCTATTTTCGTGCTTTGTCTATACCTCTCACACACTGGTTTTGTGAATCCTTCACCCATGGACTAACTGAATGCAATCTTTTTAATATGTTAAGCACGACTAATTATTTAAGCTCTATACCTGTGGTAACTGAATTAATGTGTGAATCGTAGGCAGTCAAGCTGCATCATTACGCATTGGGAAACATAGTGACAAGGGTTGCAGTATCTCAATATCATAATAAGGGAGAAGAGGGGAGAAGAAACATTTAAAATTCTGTACTATACCGGTAAACCAGCCTGACATACAATTCTCTTTTTTATTATCATCTTTCTGTATCTGATCATATTGAAATGGTTTTGACATTTAAATAATTCACATATTTCCAACCTCTTCCCAAGCCAATTTTACATCATCAGCCCTCTGGGAACTATTTCAGGACATAAATGTGACTGTGTCGACTCTGCACCTCTTGGACAAGAATATCAGTTTCTTCTTGGGTGACGTTTTTATGGCAGTACTGGTTGGGACTTGACACATCCATTACAAAATTGTCAATGCCCCTTTAAAACTGGGATGAAATGAGCTGATTTGATTAGACAGAATTGATAATTTATTCCTTTTAATCCAACCTCTCTAAATAGATTGAACACACCCACTTGTGGCATAGGCCATAGACTTTAGACCTTGCGTGCACCTTGATTTACAATTCAGCTTTTGCCTGTGGAGCCTGCATTTGTAGTCAGAAAGCATAAACCAACATGAAGAACAGAGAACTGTCAGTGGGAGAAAAGCAAGCAATTTAGAAGCTGAGAAAAAAGAAGACTTCAATTAGAACCATAGTGCAAAAATTGGGCATAGCAAATAACAACAATTTGGAAAGTCTTGAAAAAGAAAGCAATCACTGGTGTACTTAGCAACAGACAAGGACAGGTCAGCCAAGGCAAACAACAGCAGTTGATGACATATTATAAGAGCTGTGAAGAAAAAAACTAAAACAACTGTCAGTAACATCACCAACAATCTCCATAAGGCAGGGGTGATAGCATCACTCTACTGTTTGCAGAAGACTTTGAGAGCAATAATCAGAAGGCCAGATTAAAACAAAGGTTTATGGACAGATGAGACCAAGATAAACCTATATCAAATTGAGGCCAACGTGTGGAGAAGGGAAGGATCTGCATATGTGAAGCATGGTTAGTTAGAGGTATCATGGCTTGGGCTTGCATGGCTGCCTCTGGAACTGGCTCACTCATCATTATTGATGATGTAACTCATGGTGGTAGTGTCAGAATGAATTCAGAAGTCTACAGATACTCTGCCTATGTACAAAGAAAATGCATCCAAACTCAATGGGAGGCACGTCATTTCACGATCCAAAACACACCACCAATGCAACCAAGGAGTTCATCAGTCCTGGTTTGTCTATATAATTCGCCAATCTATTATGTATTTATGTGACATATTAGTCAAAAAAACAACCTATCTAGGACATATCGACCTATTTGGAAACACATTTCTAGGACCTTTTGTGGAAGATGCAGACACAATTGTTGCCTCTCTGGGCTGTAGATTGTAAAAGACGAGACAGTACAAACACCCTAGTGTGAAAACAACAGTTGATGAATACATACTCTGGTCTCTGAAGGAGGGAAATGAGGTACAACACATACAGTAGCTATGGGGGATTGCACCTTGTGAGACCCAATGCTGAAGTCCTGTTCAATCGCGCCTGGTTTGTCAGGAACAAGAGAAAGGATGTACTGGCTCAACCCATGGGTCAGAAATACCATGTTGTTCAAATGCATGATCGAGTTACAGCATATTGGAGTTTTAGTTATACAGACATTTCTCAGAGGCAGAACTAATCTCATTGGTTCAACATCAGTGGGTGGAGCTAAAGAACCAGTAGTTTTTCTGGTTAACTAATGTTACACTGAAGCCCAGTGCAAAAGGTAAGAGAGATGTTATGACTAGCACTCTTGCTACTAACTGAAAAAATGCAATCTAGCCATACTAAGATATCTATGTTAGTCTAGCTGACAGTGTTTGGAAGACCAACTCTTTTAACTAACTATTCTTGTGAGCTGTCCGATAGAAGTGAACCGATTCTGAATGGATTCATTAGGATTCACCAATAAAATGGACAGTGAGGTAATAACTAAGACTATGTAAGGTTTGGACTCACAACCCTCAGTATGAGAGTCTGATGTTCTACTAACTGAGCTGGAATCTCATGAGTGCCATTCCCTATCAAACCAGACGTGTAAATAACCTCATATACCACAACTGTAAAACATCAAATAACCCACAGGTAGTGACAATAATAATATTTATAGTATTTAGAGCATTGCTATTTATTTCATTTTACTTAGTGTGCTCTTGACTTTCTTTTTCTAATTGAGACTTGTTTTGTTTTGTTGACCAATGGTAAATGTTAATTTGGGCTTATTTACCCAATTACCAGTTAATTTATTAAACAACTTAAACATTACAAAAACTGTGTTGTCAAGGTGTGTAGAACGCTAAATTATTACATTGGCCTTGTTCACGATTCAATATGGCTCCTTGATCTGGGAATGCGGAAGCCGAGTCTCTCGTTCATCAGTTTATTCAGCAGCACCCGGCCCAGTCGGTCCTTCGGCTCGGCGGTTCACTGAACGACTCAGTCCGTTCTTCGGCTCAGCAGTTCATTTGATATACTGTAGCTTGTGGGTCTTTCTCACTCTTGAATGAGGTATTTTCACAAGCATGTGGATAAAGATTGGAGGTTATTCCTTGGGCCCCAGATACCAAGGCGGTCCAGGGCCTTCTGCCTCCTCAAAGGGAGCTAGTCTGTGTTAGCTCCATAAAGACCCTCTGTTGTGGGCATTTGATGGGCTGCCCAAAAAGTAATGTTCTTACAAGAGGGCGTGAGGGAGGCTTAATTGTAGTGTCTCAACCTCTGTGTTTTTATGTTAAACCACGCCTTGACTCCAAGAGCTGCTCAAACGTCCCACTGGGGTTGATAGCTTGTCGGAGGAAGGTCGGCTCTCTGGTAGGTCTATTAAGGTGAGCCAGTGATGGCCCTGTCTGACCACTGTCTCAGCCAATCTTTTGCCCAGATTAAAAGAACTTTATTTAAAAAAAAATAAAAATAAAAAAAAAGGTATTCCAAACATTAGCATAGATTAGCAATATTTTGGCACACAGACACTTAAAGCCAAGTGGAATCTGGACAAAAGGAATGGCACAAAGGCTATCTTGGGGCACTATAATAAGGTTTCAAACTTGGTATAACGTGTATCTAATTTCACTGAACAATTTGCCAGTAGGACCTATGAGCCACACATTTATAGCTGCCATTTTGTTGCACCACACGTGGGATTTGGGATTGAAATTTGGATGTACTTGCTGCTTTTTCCACTACTGGACATAAGAGACAACATATTACATGCATTACAATGCATACTGCATTACCTGTGCAGTAAATATACCTTTTGCCATTTGTTCATAAGGTGTCCCCTGCCTCCTAATAGCCATTGCTCCTGAGTAAAGCTGTTTGTTTATACTGTATATAATATTTATTTTATTGTGCCCTGCAGAAATATGCAACTTGGAAAATATTTAAATAAATAAATAACAGAAGTTTTAAGTTATATTCTGAGAAATTTTGAAAAATATCTTGTTTTAATTAGAAGCATCTATTTATTTCCCTATGTGTGATGAAGAGAAAAGTTGCTGGTTATAATTATTGGCACCATTGGTTACAAAACTAATTAAGTTTCTCCTAACTTTGTTCTTTGGTAAATTTCACTAAGTTTTATGTTTGACCTCTCTAGATGATCTCTTCATAACTTTGCATACAAAGATTTTCTGCATTCATTAATACACAGGACAAGATGTTACTATCCCTTGTGCCATAATCCAAGGTAAACACATGTAGAAGCCCAATTCAGATTTAAAAAAAACAAAAACAAACGAGTGAT
>CABFOQ010051946.1:0-11642 GCA_900660455.1 Gephyroberyx darwinii
ATTGCAATGTCCTTTTTTCAGGCTTACTTACTGGGCGCACTAAAAAACTACAACTGGTCCAGAATGTTGCTGCCAGAATCCTGACCAAAACTAGGAAATTCGACCATATAATGCCCATCCTATCCTCACTACACTGGCTACCAATTCAGGCCAGGTGTGACTTCAAGATGCTTCTACTTACATATAAATCATTACATGGAATGCCACCGTCCTACTTATCAGATCTGATTAAACCATATAAACCGCCACAGTCTGCCTGCCTCAATCAGAGAGGCAGGCTCTATTGAAGTCTTTAAGTCAAGGCTAAAAACCCATTTAATTCTCTCTATCATTTCACCAGCCTTGAGGGAGTGGCTCAGTCTCTTCTTAGAGTAAGGCTAGACCAGTTAGCTCATAGCTCAGGGTCCTGATGGATACTAGCATCCTGCCTACATGTCCTATTCTCCTGGTCTAGCTGCTCCTGTCCACTGACGCTGGTCATGTCTGTCTGTGTGAGTGAGAGTGTGTATGGGTGTGTGTGGGTGTGTCTCCTATCTGTTCCAGGCTGCAGCTTGGCCAATCTTAGGACGATGCTGACTGAGCAGACGTTTGCGTTCTCCAATCTGGGCAGTGTTGGCGCCTGCGTAGTCCTATGATGACACTGACTGAGCTGCCGTTTGCTGTGATGCCGCCCCATCAGATCTGGATGTCGCACCCAAATAAACTTTTATGCATTGTGTATACGCTGCTTGACCAAACTCGGCATCTATTGCACGCCCAACCATCCTGGTAGGGGGATCCCACGGTTTCTTCCATTTTTTCCTAAAAGGTTTTGTTGGAGTTTTTCCTTGTCTTCTGGTCTAAGGCTGGGGGATGTCGTGTACTAACCATTTATTGTTTCACATGTTGGGAACTGTCAGGCATGTAGCACCTGGTTTACGCTGGGTAACTTTTCAGCAGTGGTGTCATTTACGTTAATTGATAGCGTTGTGCTCATTCTATGCAGACCAACGCAGCCGCGGTTTCAGCATAGGAACTTATTGCATGTGTTTTAATTAATGCAACACGCTCGTATGCTTGGATTAGTGCATGTGTCTGAAATATCATTTTCCATGATAGGCATGTTGTGAACATTGTCATCAAGAGCCTTCCCGCCAAGGGAGCACTTTTCCGTTGCATTTTGGGACTATCCTCTGTTCATCCATTCAAGTAAGACGGTGTATTTTGAGAATATCGTCTGTTCATTCATTCAAGGAGGACACTGGAACTTTGTTTTGAAATATATTTAATTGACAAAAGGGGTACATCAATTTATATAGCTTAATTTAGGGTTGTGCACAACCATAGCAGCTGCAGCTTTAAGGTGTACACCACGTTATTTTTTTATTCAAGTCAATACAGAAACTGACATCCTTTTATACATACGCTACAGCTCAAAGAATATATTTTCTTTTGAACTCAAGTCATTCAGTGGTCTCAGACCCTGTGAAAATAAACCTTAGGCATCTATAAATGGTGAATTGTCTTGTTTTCATTACTAGGTACTAATAGGTTACAGAAGCATCTGCATTCGTTTTGTTTCTCCACTCAGTTTTTAGTCTTGTCTGCCTTTACTACTTCCAGAACATGAAAGCAAATGTTTTTTAACAGCTATAAGCTATAGGGCCTGTTTGTTTTCAATGCAGAGCTATTAATTTGTAATCTTGTATTTGTCACTATTACTATTGTATAAAACTTTTTTTCCCTCGTGTTGGCATTTTAAGGAAGCTTAAAAGTTTTTAAGGAAACTTTTAATAGCCGGACGAATGATGCAGATTACCTTAATTACCCTCATATATATAAGTATGTTGAAGTAGTTCAACCAAGAAGCAACTTTTGAATGTATGCCTGTGTGAAGGAAGAACCCAGACGATAACAGATTCAATGTTTGCATTCAATTGTCATTCAAATTGATAATGTAACATGGATTTCAAGTATCAGAATAAAAGTTAAAAACAATTCATATAAGGAACCTCATATGATAGCAAAAGGTTTCTTAGATGACACAAATTCTATGTCATGTAGTCTCAACCAGAGCTTGTTTCACAGACCCCTCATTTCATGTTAACCCCCCATCCTAGCATGCAGTTCAGCCTTCTTATATACAACTACACAATCTTTTCTTAGGCTCTGAAAGTGTTGACCATACTAAGCACTGACTCCATTGATCACATATCCAGCTCCTCTTTACGACCATGTTGTTCTGTGGTCCGGCAGCTGGATACTCTCCTCTATCAAGATGTACCTCTTGACTCAAACCACGGTGCCATACAACTACTGGACCTAGCATTCCAAAGACGCCTGTAGTGCTGGAGCCTCAGGATTCATCAAACAGAGACTCCTGTCTGCTTCCCAGTTGCTGTCTTTGTTCTCTACAGAAGACTTCTAAATATATTTTACCATGCTCCATGCCTGTATACATTCATGCAAATGAACGTATACAAATACAAATTGTAAGTGCAGTTATTCAACTAAACTAAGTGAATTAAACTGAGTTACAATGAGAGTTGTCTAACTCAACAAATGTTGCAATAGTGGTTTCTACACTCGTCCCCATTGCTTGTGTTAAGAGTTTCTTCTATTTCCATTAGAGGAGGGTTGGCTCAGCGGCTCAGAGCTCAGGCTGGGGACACACTAGAAGATCTTGAAACAATAAAAACTCCAACATGTTTCATCACTTCACCGCTCCATGGTGAAGGCACACCCTGCCGAGTTGTTATTGTTTCAAGATTATCTAGACACTTAAATCCTTTTTAACGTTTCCACTTCAAGAAGAGTTGCCTTGGTTTTTTCTTCATTGATGCAAGTCTTAATGTGTTCCCTCCCTTATCTATTGTGATTTCTGTGATTTAGATCTATTTTAAAAAGGATTGTGTTCACAGTTGAGGAGTAAAAAATAATTAAAGGATTAAAAGAGCAGCAGCAGAGAGAGCCGTAGGCAACAGAAGGAGCCAATCGACTACTTAAAAGCTAGTTTAAATAAGTATGTTTTTACGGTCTTTTTAAAGGTATAAATTGAATCAATTGCACTCAGGTTTTCTGGAGAGAGAGAGAGAGAGGTCCAGAGATTAGGTCCACAGTGGCTGAAGGATGATTCTCCACTAATCATCAGTGTACCCCTACTGACCATAGGGATCTACTTGGACCATATCTGACAACCGTGTCACTAATATAGGCAGGGGCAAGGTTACTGTTGAATAAAATCGTGAACTAAAGATTAAGATTTCAGAGTCAAGTCGTGATTTACTTGAGTATATTTATTTGCAATAGCTGAGCACTCAGAGATCCACACACAGTATAGGGTATACAGATCTCTGAAGAAAGAACAGTTGGGAGTGAGGTTTCATAGAGGCCATTTGTCAAGTCAAAACAACACCTGCATAGATAATAATATGACTAAACATTAGCAGTTTCACATTAGCAGTTACTTCAGAGACAAAACTAAAATGTAGAACAGTCACACAGGAAATCATAGTAAATGGTTGGTTGCCCTAAAGAATGCTAAGAAGGGTGCTTACATCAAAATGGTGCATCCATTAAGTTTTTCTACCACAGTTATAAAGTTACTTAAACACTAGAATAAGAATCTTAAAGTCAGTTCTAAAAGCTATCGGCAGCAGTGTCAGCATATTGACGAAAGGAGATATTGTATTCATTAATAATGTCAGCAAGTAGAAGCAAGTACAAATTGAATAGAAGGGGACCTAAAACTTGGGGGACCCTGTATGTTATTGCATGTGGTTCTGAGATAAAATCGCCTAATGCAACATAGTAGTCCTGGCCAGTTAAGTAACACCTGAGCCAGTTTAGTATCCAGAGAGGCCAATCCAGTTGTGTCACCTGTCAAGTAGAAACACATTACCAAGTGTGTCGAATGCAGCACTGAGGTCAAGGAGGATAAGAATGGACATATTTCCCAAATCTTTTTATTTTCAGGTAATTTAAGACCTTGAGAAGACCTGTTTCAGTGCTATGATAAGCTCAGGTCATTTAACTGCATGCAAACAGCTTTTTTGATTATTTCAAGGAATGGGAGGTTACAAATTAGTCTGTAGTCACAAGGCAAGGGGTCAAGATTGCCTTTCTTAAGTAAGGCTTTAACAATGGCTGTTTTTAGACAGTCAGGATAGACTCCCGTTGTAATGATTGATTCACAATTTTTAAGAAATCAGCTGATAGCGTGCTAAATACTTTTACATTTAAAAAAGCTAGTTGGCAGGGGGTCAAGCAAACATCTTGTAGAGTTCAGAAGAGATAATTTTTAATAGTTAAAACTAAAATGAGTATCAGAACATTATCTATTAGAAAAAAAGATTACGTATTAATCAGTATAATAATTTGTACTATTTGTAATAGCTTAATACATTGGAGGAATTTGCAATGACACTGAAATGCATGTTGGCTGAATGCAGGCAAAAGTATAAAAGCAAAGAAAAAATAAATTGAGGATTCGCTTGGTGAATCCAATTTCTAAGTTCTGTATTTGTTTTCTCTCCCATGTTTATCTCAATATAATGACTTAAGAATAGGTGAAGAAAAAAATATACGATCTTGTTACTCATCATGGTACTGATGCATTAAATCATTAAAAGAGTCAAATTAGGAGCATCAAATGATCACTACTCTCATTTGTGACCCACTTTTATTTTCGTAAAAGAGGGATCTACTTTATCTGACAAAGAGATACAGTGCCGCTATTAAACCAGAACCCAGGGTAGAGGGGCTCTTTGAATTCAGCCTTGAAGGTGTGAATGAGGCTCAACTTTCCATCAGAGATATTGTAATAATACAGAGTGCCACCGTCCCAATCCAGAAACAATGCTATTTTCTTTTCTTTTTGAGAAGGTTCAGACATGTCAAAACTGGTGCTGCTCTTGTGCCAAGCAGTGTATTTTGTCTCAGAGCAGAGCAGACTCCAGGACTTCTCATTGCATCCCAGGCCACAGCTTCTGTCCAGTCCTTTTCTTGTGATTCCTCGATATGCCACTCCAATACCGACAGTCCCGCTCCACTCCACCTCCCAGTAGCAGAGGCCGGTCAATCCCTGTTCACAAAGCACCTGAGGCTTTTTAAACCTGTCTGGGTGATCAAGAAACGGCACCTCCTCTTCCACCTTAATTTTAGTTTTCGCCTTCCTGTTAGCTTCAGACAGAACCAGCCTTCTGTTTGCTGTGTTTACGTCAAATGTGAGATCAACACCATCTGATAGGGAGATGGAAAAAGCATAATTCAGTATTTGTATTGTGTTTTTTCATTCACTTCTTTTTCATTGAAAAAAACAAAGTGAAGTGTGAAGTGATGTGATCAAGTGAAGATGAACTGATAAAAAAAACACTGTGATAAAATACAATGATTAAAAAAACAGAAAAGAGAGATACAAATTAGTTATCTGTACAGGGGAGATAAAAGAAGCTTGTATGACTCACATGAAAACAAACAAAAGAAACAAACATAACAAGAATAAAAATCAAGATGATGAAGGAAGACAACTAGATTGGATAAATATTTTAACTTCAGATCTTGCATTAAGTATGGCTTGATTTGACTTTGACTTTTTGCCATTTTCAACATTGGCAATAATGTGATAATGAATTCACATAACTAACTCACTAAATACTAAATACTTTTAAATTACAACATGATCCCAATGAAGTGTGGTCACAGGGTACCATATCCAGGAGCCTTTTTCTTTTACTCTACCTTTAAAATGAACCTTGTTAGTGATCAGCTTAGTGTCTGAAGGGAATGGAAAAGTAATTCCTGTAGGAGACTTACACTTCTTCAGGCCTGGCTTCAATCGGTGCTCGCCATCATGGTCCAAACTGTACAAAATGCAGACACGTGTTAGACTCAGACAGTCAGGCAGAAACAGGCACTCATGCTCCCTCTTTCACACCAAGCATGTTTGGAGTGATTTCTTCAAACATCTGACAGCCAGCAGTTACTCATGCATGGAAAGCCTACCATAACAAAATTAAGCGAGGGCAAACTGCAGTCTGGACTGATGCTCATTTTCAGATATTTCTTCATGTGCTCTTAACTGGTTTGAGTTACGAAAGTTACAAATATGTGTGAAAAGTAAACTTTTCCACGATGGTTCAAACCAAAGACAATAAAGTGTATGTGTGATCACACCCTTACTCTCACACTCTCTCTAACAACGTCATCTAATCTGACTGCAATAACCCCAGGACACTATTCTCTACCATCAATAAACTCCTCAAACCCATGGACACCACCTCCAATTTCCCCACCATCAACAAATGCAACTCATTCATATCATTCTTGCAAACTAAGAATACCCAATACACAACCAACTGGCCACCTCCTCCTCCACCACCCTCCCTGGTCCCGAACCCGCCTCCCCAATACCTCTAAGCCACCCAGTCACATCCTTCACTGAAATCACTGCATCTGACCTATCCTCAACCTGCACCCTGGTTGGCTTGTCTCGCCACACTCTCCCCACTCATTGCCAAAGTAATCAACTCCTCTCTGTCCACCGGCCTCATTCCCCCCTCCCTTAAGCTCACTGCTGTTACCCCCGTACTAAAGAAACCTGGACTTGACCCCAATAACTACCAACCCATTTCTAATCTCCCCTTCCTGTCAAAAATCCTTGAATGAGTCTTAGCTTCCCAAATAAAATCCCACCTGGACTCCAACAATCTCTATGAACCATTTAAATCTGGCTTCCTCTCCAAACACAGCACAGAAACTACCTTGGTAAAAGTCACATACTCCTCTCCGCTGACTCTGGCTTCCTAACCATACTCGTCCTCCTTGACCTCAGTGAACACCATGAACTGGTCCATCCTCACCTCACACCTTCAGTTCTCCCTTGGTATAACTGGCACTGCCCTATCCTGGTTCAAGTCAATTCTCTCTGACAGACATCAATACATCTCAATCAAAACCTGCAAATCCTCCACTGTCCCAGTCACCCACGGTGTCCCCCAGGTTTCGGTGCTTGGTCCCCTCCTCTTCATTCTATACATCCTCCCACTTGGTCAGATCCTCTGCTGCCATGCTCTCCGGTTTCACTGCTACGTTGACGACACACAACTCTACCTCTCCACCAAGGCCATCACTGTAGCCTCCCACTCAACCCTCACCATCTGCCTCACAGAAATAAAATCATGGAACTTTCTACAACTCAACTCCATTGTCACCCCCTCCACCCAGGTCCACATCCTCAACCCCACCCTCTCATTCATATCCACCTAAACCACATTACCAAAACTGCCTTTTTCCACCTCAGGAACATTGCCGGCCTCTGACCATTCTTGTATTTTTCCACTGCTGAAACCCTCATCCATGCTTTCATAACATCCAGGCTTGACTATTGACAAAGTGAATGAAACTGATACTAGATCAGCACTCCTATTCTTAGAAGCTTGATACATTGCCACAATCTAAATTCAGTACAACTGGATCAAATAAAATTTTTGAGTTAAATTGATTCACTTTTTGCTTCTTAATTTGAAGTGTAATTTTGGCACTTGTAGGGGTATGACTTAATTCTAATTGTCATTTTAGATTTTTTACTTAAAATAATTGTGATATATCGCCACAAATTTAATCGCAATACTTTATGTATCGCAAAACTCCCCATATCCATATCGCGATACTATCATATTGTGATAATATCTTATCATGAGGTCTCAGGTGATTCCCGCCCCTACACACTATTCTGTACCCAAAGGTCACAGATTCGATCCCCACAGCAGCAATGAATCCTATCAAAATGTCCTTAAGCATGAACCCCTAGCTGCCGTTCACTGCTGTAGATATGAGCAAATAACTAAAATATAAATCCACACAAATGTTCACACATTCCAAACCTGAGTTCCTCCAGGCTTGATCCTGGATCAGCTGCTATAGCAGAGAGCATCTCCACTCCTTTGACTCCTGGGTGATTGTAGCTCAGGTCCAGCTGTTTCAGGCAGGAGACGTTGGACTTCAGAGCTGAGGCCAGAGAATCACAGCCTATTTCTGACACCTGACATCCTGACAACCTGCAGACCACACAGACATGCACACACATACACAACACACAAAGAGGCAAACAAAACATCATGGTTTCCTTGTCTTTGTGTTAACTGGGAACCTGCACTGGCTTCACTTACTGAATTATTTTCAATAGAAGTGATGCGCTGTACAAGTTTCCAACAGCCCGGAGAGCTTGGCATGTATTTAGCCATCAGAGCTCCAAGCACCAGAAGCACCAGAAGCACAAAACTCAATGCTTCAGATGGGTTTTCAACACAGCAGCAGCAACATCAAGTAGTAATCATCCCTCCTCACAAGTGTCTGTTTAACTCAGGTACTTATGAAAGGCCTTCTACATTCATTGATTTAAGTGTTTTGGTAACAAATCAATTCAGGGAACCAACCAGTTGCTTCTGCAATAAAGTCTTTGGAGTTAGATTATAAAATCTACTGGCGTTAGGTGAGAGTGAGTAACATATATCATTGGTTTTATTAATTGGGCACCTCCCATTACTGCATCATTCACCCACCAGTTTAAAAGTGCAATACAATTTGCTTTATTCACTTCTGAAGCTAGTGGACATTTTATGTTCATGTATTATAGTAATAAGTGGATAAATAAATGAATGAATGAATGTAACCATTCCATTAGGAAAGGTTTTATGTATGTAGTTAGAACTGTCAAGGGCTTTTAAGTGACACTCTTTAAGTGACCACTAAATTGTCTTTTGCACTGCTGGCCAAGATGGTCTGATGCTGGTAAAGGTGCATGAGAACACTGATGTTGGTAGACCAGACCAGCTATGACCAGCATAAAAGTACCTAAAATATATACTAAACTGGCCACCAACATAACCTGCTAGGCTTTTTTCAGCATAGAGGACTAATTATTTTCTGTCACAGCCGAACCACATGTGACTCCCTGATGGTGTCACATGTGGTTGCTAGAAGATCTGTGACAAGCTTCTATAGGAGTGCTCACTGGTTTGAATATTTCCTTTTAGGAACTGAAGATGTTTGATGCACTGCACATTGCACTTTTTGCACCTTGGAATAATATTATATATCACATAAGAACCCCCCCCCACCCTAAGTTTTTGATAGTGTATGGGTTTCCTGCCAATCACTATAAAATATAAATGAAAAGTGCACTAACTTGAGTATTTCCAGTCTACAGTGTAGACTCTTGAGGCCATCAGAGAGCAGCTTCACCCCTGAATCCAGCAGGTCGTTATGACTCAGGTCCAGCTCTGTCAGATTAGAGAAGCTGAGGACTGAGGAGGCCAGACCTGCACAGCATGCCTTGGAAAGGTCACACCAACTCAGCCTGTGAAAAGACGTATGAACTCAGAAGCCTAATCAAAAATACAGGCTGTTCTGACTTATTATTGCTTGAAAATAATCTCCAAAACAAAGATCACAGGTTGAACAGGTTGGACATGGACACTAGATGGATATTCGAGCAAAAAGACAGACCTTCAATCTAACCAATTTCATTCATTAATACACAGGACAAGATGTTACTATCCCTTGTGCCATAAAGGTTGTTCCCTGCTGTTTGCTAGGGTGTCCTAGGCCGTTGCTAGGGTGTCCTAGACGGATATAAGTGGATAAGTATGTAAGTGGAACACAGAAAATAATGAATGCATTTAACATCTACATAAACATAATCTAAACAGAACTACTCTACACTCAGTTGAAGAACCTTAAGGAACATACGTCTACACTAGTAGGTAGCACTTAAGTTTAAAGTTGGTCTTTTTTTATGATGCCATTGTTTAAAAATGGAGCCAATAAACAGCCAGAATCAATACCTAACAGTCTTTCTATATGTGATCATTGTTTGAGCCATACTACATATTGCACCGCCAATTAATCAAAGACTACTACTAATTACAATTACTAACTTCAGCTTCAACTCCACTGTCCCAGTATTTCTTGCTGACTGTTGGAAAAATAAATAATAGCAAAATAATAATTGTTAGAGCAATGCGTGGGGTTGCTGAACGGGCAGACTGAAATATATATTGCTCTGCTGTCCTGGGTGGTGTACCAGCTGGTTGCTAGGGTCCCCAAGGTGGTTGCTAGGATGTTTCTAGCTGGTTAATAGGGTGTTCTAGATGGTTGCTAGGGTGTTGCTAGGGTGTCCAATGCAGTTGTTAGGGTGTTGCTAGGGTGTCATAGGTTGTTGCTAGGTGTTCTAGCTGGTTGCTATGATGTTTCTAGGTGGTTGCTAGGGTGTTCTAGGTGGTTGATATGGTGCTGCTAGAGTGTCATATTTGGTTGCTAGTGTGTCCTAGGTGGTTCCTATGTCCCCTATGTCTTAGCTACACATGTACATTAAATTACGAACATTTCGATATCCGAACCACATATGTGGCACAAACGGTTTTCGCGCTACAGGTGAGCAAATAAATGCACGGTAGAATAATAATAAACATGCTGCTGAGTCACCAATTATGGAAGTACTTACAAAGCAGTTTTAGAGTCTTTGACCACTGGCAGCATCCCCAGAAGAACCTTCTCTGATTTCAAGTACTTTTTCAGATCAAACACATCCAGCTTCTCATCTGATGTCAGCAACACAAAAGTCAGGGCTGACCACTGGGCAGGGGAGAAAGTTTCATATGCGAGACTTCCTGAGCGCAGGTAGTTTTTGATCTCTTCCACAAGAGAATGGTCGTTCAGCTCATTCAGACAGTGGAACAGATTGATGCTGTTGTCTGCGTTGTTGAGGTCTCCTCTGATCTTGTCCTTGATGTACTGAATTGTTTCGCGGTTGGTCTCAGGGCTGTTTCTTGTCTGTGTCAGCAGCTCTTGCAGTGGTTTCTGATTGGTCTCCAAAGGCCAAGGAGGAAGCGGAGGAACAGGTCCCAGTCTCCATTATCGCTACCTAAAGCCTTGTCCACGGCAGTCTTATAGAAGTCAGATGCAGATAGGTCCGCAACCGTGGATGGTGGTTCGGTCAGCAGATTTTCACCTTTGTTATTGAATGTGAGAAAGACATAAACAGCAGCCAGGAACTCCTGAATGCTCAGATGGACAAAGCAGAACAATTTCTCTTTGTACAGCCCATAATTGTCTCGTGAGATCTGTGTAAATAATCCCGAGTAGACTGCAGCTGCTGTGATATCGATGCCACGTGTTGTAAGGTCCTTTTCAGTGAAGACCAGGTTTCCTTTCTCCAGCTCCTCAAAAGCCAGTTTCCCCAGAGATCGAACGGTTTCCTTGTTCTCGGTATTCCAATATGAATCTGTCTCAGATCTCTCATATTTCTCATTACTCTGTCTGCATTGTATCAAAACAAAGCGTATGTACATGTCAGTCAGAGTCTTGGGCATCTCTTCTTCTTCTTGTTTTGTGCTCAGCGAGTCCCCCAGAACTGTTGCAGTGATCCAACAGAAGACTGGGATGTGGCACATAATGTAAAGACTCCTTGATTTCTTGACATGTGAGATGATTCTCTCGGCCAGGGCCTCGTTGCTGAATCTCTTCCTGAAGTACTCCTCCTTCTGCACATCACTGAATCCTAGCACCTCTGTAACCCTGTCAACATTCTCAGGAGGGATATGATTGGATGCTGCAGGTCGGGATGTGATCCAGATTTGAGCTTTGGAAAGCAGGTTTCCCTG
>CABFOQ010051947.1:0-12290 GCA_900660455.1 Gephyroberyx darwinii
AAAAACGACAAAAAGTAAAGTTCAGAGTCAACTATTCAGAAAGTAACTTCAGCGAACAATGCCGTTGCTTTGCGAGGGGAACTGCGCAGGAGTGTGACGAGGGAAAAAAAGAGGCGAGGAGAGAGGGTCCGCGTGTGGAAAAACAGATCACACACTTGAATCAGAATGAGAGGAGGCTTGTCTCCCAACTGGAGATGCTACTGTCACATTATCATAAAGAGGAGGAGTCATTCTTAGAGAGAGAGAGAGAGAGAAAGAGAGAATGTAAACATTATAGGAGCATTAGATAAACGTTGGATATTTAGAAACACTATCGACAACTCACTATAACATGAGAATATTCCTGCGGTCCTCCATAGTGAGTTTACAGTGACCTTATTGTACTTTATGGTATTTTTTAACCACTATCACCTTAATATTCCTATAATGCCCCTCTAGGGACTTGTGCACCTGGGATGTTTATTTGGATCTTTTGATATCATGTCTTTTTAGACACTTTGTCAAATCCCAATATACAGTGTAGGCCTCATAGAATTACATTTCCAAACGGAAACTTGGCTTGTTTATCATGTCAGCAGGAAAACATGCTTTATTTGACTCTCAAATATCAAAAGGATCCAATGGGGCACTGTAACCAGAGAGGAGGGTGGACAAAAGCTCTCTCCAAGGAAATAAAGAAAGAAAGGAATAAAACGGGGGCAATGACATGACAAATTGACCCCGTTACCTGTTCCCTGTACTGCTCTCTCATGCAATTCACACACACACTCTCTCTCTCTCTCTCTTGTCATTTACATATGGAGCTCGCAGTCCTTTCAAAGTGGCTTTCACGGAACATTGTGTTGATAATGATCTTGGTCGCAGAGGGAGAGAGACACACAGATCTCCAGAGACCATCTCACCGTAAGACAAGGGGGAAGAGGATAAAACTCCAACTGTACTTCAACTCAAAGGACTTTAACACCCTTTTCCTCCCCATCCCCCTCTCTCCAATAAGCCCTCTTGTGTTTTTTAATTGGCAGAAATTAATCTTTGGGATGTAGATGGTAGATTTACATTCATTAAAAGTCAAGAGAGGAAGCCAGGCTTGATGCTAATCAAATCTGCTTAATTATGCTTAACATGAGTATCTCCAGGGGAAGAGAGAGAGAGAGAGAGAGGGAGAGAGCGAGAGCTAACTCGAACTTTTTACTTTTTGCCTTTGATAACTCCTGCTGAGTATGGCCTTTTCCTTTGCCAAATAGAAATGTCACGACTCTCTTCCTCTCTAGAAAATACATTGATAAACCCATCATGGTCTGTATTAAGCAAAACTGATCCATGTAGTAAAACCCCACTAAAACACTTAAATACCGACGGAAAGTTAAATGTAACCATCCAGTGGTTCTTTACCTTTTTGGTCCTGTGGAAAACACTATGAAGAGAAATGTCACATAAACCCAGTTAACCTGTGATACAAGAAGTGAAAAATACACAAGCTTAAAGAAAGTATTTGTGATCATAGACTAATTAGTGGTCGGGTTTTTGATGAAATTAACAGTGTAATTTTGTATGACCTTTATTTTAGTATAAATTGAGCAAAATCTTGAGGCACAGCTGAGGTCACGCCATGGCACAGTCTGGTTTGGCACCACACTGTAAGAGAACCAGGCTACCTGTAAGCAGCAGGGTAGCCTGGTGGTTTGAGACATTGTCCCAGAACAGGACGGCCAATGTGCCCATTGTGGTTAAAATGCCCTTGAGCAAGACACTGCACCTCTGATCTCTCTATACTTTCACACTTTTCTCCACTGTTTTCCCTGATCATCTTTACTGTCTGAGAAAAACAGACTTTGTACTACTTACTGATGAAAACAAAATCTGGGTCCGGTTTTACCAGTGCATCTTTAGCTTGTTGTGGTTCCATCGTGAGTCAGTGAGACAGAGATGGTGTTCATGCTGTGTTGCTTTTGGAAAGCGCCGCTCTGGTCTGTTCCACATGCCTGTTTTGGCCACCGAACAGAAGCTTGAGGGAACATTCTAATGTGTAGGTGGTTAGATCAGCCGATGGAGTGTAAATACCACTCAATCTGTTCTCATTAGAGGAGTAAAAACATACGAATCACTTCGCCTCTATTAAAAATGCCCCAGGGCATTGGGTAAGTGTGTGAGCCTGTGTGTGTGTGTGTGTCTGGGTGCGTTTGATTGTTTGCGTCTACGGTGAAGATCTGAAATGCCACCACCATCAACGTTGCCTAGTTCTCAGACACACACGTGTAATCTGAACAGACAATCTGTTATGATTCAAATCAACTTGGAGTGAAGGGTGTGTGTGTGCGCTCCTGTGAGTGAGATAGTATGTCATCGTGTTTTGGTATGTGATTAGGTGTCTTTGCGCGTGTTCATCAATGTGTGTGTGTTTGTGTGTGTGTGTGTGTGTGTGACCAAGATATCACACATCCACTCCACATTCCCCTATGATAATGTGGATTGATTATGGATATGATAATGAGAGGCCGGCGCGGCGTCGCGACCTTCACAAGGTCTAATTGAAACAAGCGTTGGTCCTTCGCAGCACTTATCAAGTCACACAGCACATCATTAATCACAGAGAATACAAGCTGTCACTGTAACACACACATACACACACAAACACCACATTCTCTCTTTATTTTTCTTAAACATGTGCTCTCTTTTTCCTGTCTCCTACACACACACACACACACACATACACACAATGCAAGCTGTCACTACAATATGGCTGGCATTGTCTTATTCTAAGGAGAGTGGACAGCTAGTCCACCCTCCATCTCTATTTTCTACAAGGAAAGTTGAGGAACAAATATTGGAATTAAACCCTGAAAAATCTCAAACGAAGGAAGGAAGGTTAAAACAATTCACCAAAAATGAACAGCTGTTCTCTTCACCCAAACTAGCCTGAGATTGAATTAGATCAAGTTGTTTTATTGCCTGCTTTTATTATAAGACAATTTAACAACTAAATGCGATTCCAATGTATGATTAACACAGCATATGGTCCCTACCTGTTAAACACAACATGTTTAATACCAGTTCAACGCATCAGTGAGCCACCCGACTAAACTAATAAGCCCAATATAATATTAGTCATTACATAGTCCAACACACAAAATTCCAATCTGATAAAAGGTGGTTTCATTATCATCATAGGGAAAACACAAGGGAGTTCACACGTACTATGTTGATGCCACCGCCAACTTCGTTAATTGTTATTCAATTAACTGCTTTTGTTAATGAAACCAATTAATACCTTAAAACAAGTGAGCAGATATATGATTATTATGCATCTATGCAGGAGACAGCTAATTACAACTGTAAATCAATCAATTCCACATTAATCAGTTTGGAAAACATCCAAAAACAACAAAGTCACTAAAAGACTTTGGAAGTTTTTTAAACATATTTTGATTGCTATGTCATTATCCTGTCTAATGATTGTTAACGATCCTTTAAAGAGTTTATGATCCAATTTCCTTGCTATGAATTTTATTGGGATCTAAATAGTATAATCTTATGGTGTAAAAGTATGGCCTGTATTTAATCAAGGGTGGTGTATTGCAGGGAGCTCTAACAAGGTCACTGAACTCATCATAGGGCAAACACATCAAGTGATGATGCTTTATCTTGTATAAGATAATTCCTAAAGGATTCATGGGTTTGATGGCAGACAAGCTCTATTAGTTACATAAATACTGAGACACAGTATCAAACACTACAGTATCAGAACAGAGAAGTATGTTAACAGGATCTCTTCAGTACTGAAATCAGGGATCGAACCTATTTTTTTCTGGGCATTTAAAATATACAGGTATCCACTTATCAGCCTAATTACCGTTGGACTATATAGGACGGTGCAGCATAGTACCTTCAGCCTCTCATCAGACAAACAATCCCGAGCCCGTATAATTAACAGACATATTCTAAGCATCTTTAGAAGTTTTGATGTGAGGACCTGCTCGCCTCTTAAGTCTATGTGGTCATGTGACCTGACCAGTGCCCTAGTTGAGTGCTCTATTCTTAGATGTTTATGCATATATGGGTGCTAATCTCTCAGTCAGGACTATGGGATTTGGGAATATTTTGTTTTACAGAGATCAAAGTAACAGGCTAGGATAAGGAGAAACCCTTCAAACACATCAAACAGAGAGAAATGCATCCTGAATCTCATGACCCTAATAGTAGCCCATCAAGAGATGCATAACTCTTTCCTTTGTAATAGAAAGGATTTTAATGTGGTCTCCCTCCGTCAACATCTACTAGTCAACACCAATTCAACCCCCACTGGGGTCAAGGGTTGTTAAGGCTTATAGGCTCTCCAGGAGAGCCACTGTACCATATCTGTATGCCTCTTGTACTTGAGGCACAGAGAGATACTGTGTTAAGAGATCAAAGGGGCAGTCCAGAGATTCAGACCCACAGCCTGTCAGTCAAGAGGACCAGACAAAGCAGGAGAAGACAGAAATGCTTACACAGACACTCTTGCTCTCTCTCTCTCACTGCGTGTGTCTGTCAAGGGTGAGGCGTTATATTGTCAGATGGCTTAGGGGGTACTCATTTGTAGACATCTACTGCGCTGTATGAACACCTAAACTCACTCACATGGAGAGAGAGACACACACACAAGCTACTGATACAAGCCCTCTGCGGATGAGGGGTCGCTTCGAGCCCATATATTGGCCTGTGGAAGAATGTTCTGTGCTCTCAGCATTTTCCCTCGTCTAGAAGATGAATAGAGCTATTTTACAGACAGTGGAGAAACAAAACAATGCACTGTGTGGTTGGATACGTGATGGCAGGGGCTTCACTTCTGGTTGATCAAAGACATTTTTTTTGTCAAGTTTGCAATATAGCCAAAATCCCTTTTGTGGATCGAGCACGAAAACAAAGGGGCCAAAGATTTCTTAAATTCAGTTCAACAGTACATCCTGCTGAGTAGTCAGGAGTAGAAAATGACCCTCATTCAGGCCTTGTCTACTGTGCAGTATGTAGGCCGTGGATGTGATCATTCTTGCATGGTCTCCTATTCTACTTAATGTCCTAACCATGTCTTTCATCTTTTCACCTGACAGGAGATTGCTTTCAGTTAACTTTTTAAAATCCTTCAAAAGAAGACACACCTTCTTACTTGAGTTGAATCCTGTAAGAATCGTGTCATTTTTACCAAACCAAAATACCTAGAGTGAAATTTAAATTGTGGCTTTGCTTCATTCAGAAATGTGACCAGGACAACACACACGAGGAGGAAACAGCACTCCTTATGGCAAACAGATAGGAGCAGTGTTGCTACAGTACAGTAAATCACAACAGTATATAAGCTGCAGTGTCAGGCAAATTGGTCAGTTATGAAATTTGCAATGCTAGAATGTGGTACCAAAGCACCAAATGAATACCTAGTGGACTGAATGAAGAAAGACACAACACCACCTGGTGGCTGTTGATTGTAACACTTTTATTTTGGACTTCATTCGTCATTGATGGTCATGGGAGACAAAGGACATGGCAGAATGAAAATAAGCAAGTTGAAAAACACATTATGCTTACACAAGATTAAAAACAATTCATAATAAATCACTGACATCATAGAGAAATAAAAAATAAACCCATTCATTATCATGTATCAAGTGCTACACAAGATGACTCTTGGGATATAAATTGAGAGGAGCATCTCACATTAGGACAGAATGTCAATGCAAACGCCCCTTTGAACTTACAGTTCGAACTACAGTTAAGCAGCAGTAGGAGTCGAAGAATGGCCGCGAGTGTCTGTATGTTGGGAGAAACCTTGCATTTCAAAAAGAACGTTGACCACACCTGTATACAAAAACTTAGGCCCAAGTGAAAGCACATAACAGGAACATGTGGGTGGCAGAGGAGGCACCAAGGACAGAGATGGCAACACACTGAGAAAGATCTGATTGGTTGGAGAGCCCTTCGTGGTACAGATGCAGGAAACGGATCCGACCCCATTTAAGGACCTGAACTGAACTGATCAGATAGCATCTTCAGTTAATGCTGTTTTCAGAAGCCTGGAATACAATAAACAAATAGCGATTCAACATCATGCACCAACACAACACATGATGCATTAAAATGGTAGCAAAACTGTAAGTGGTGATTCATTATAATTACTATACATTCTCTACATGCTATAATCAATTCATGCTCGCTTTATCAACAGGCTAAAATTGGCTAAAGATAATGTGTAACTGTGAAATATCCAGAGTGGACAATGATGTCACGAGTCTAAACTATGTGCAAAAAAAACAACAAAACAGTCGAATACAATGTTGGAAATTTACATTGCACATTTCTTTTCACTCCAGTCCAGACTCTCTGTGATGACACTGTCCTGTCCTCAGTTTTTCTTCTTACTTGGATGTCAGATATTTTTCTATTACCAGTTATCCTAATATCAATTCCAATGTTTCCCTCATGCTTTACTCAGTAGTGATACCCCCCCACTTCTGGAAAATTGCCCTGAGTGGGAAAGTACATGATCTAGCTTAATTATTTAGCACAAAAACAAATATGAGTCAATACATTTGTCCATCATGATTTTTCAGATCTTAAGAGGTACTGGAGCTGTTAGTGGAAAGAGGACTAGGACTTAACCCAGAATTAAAATTAGCCCCATGCCCACTACTAAAAAAGATCTAGCTGGAACAGTGACAATTCATGCTGTATAGCAGCCTGCCTCTGTACCTTGAGTGAATCAGAAGCTTTGCGCAGTTCTTTGATAACTGAGGACAGGGCCTCTGGGTTGATACCCTGCTCGCACAGTCGCACACAGATGGACAGAGACTCCATGTCCAAACCGGTGTTTAGCAGTCTGGAGATCTCCAACAGCACTATTGGAAGAAAGGGGAGAAGTTAGATCTCAATTAACCAATGACAGTAAGACAAAACTGGCTTGATTGCTCCACTTCCTATCCAAACAGCAGGGCCAGTGAAATGGCATTGGCTGAGAAAGGAGGTGGGGGTGATTGACTCACTGAAAGGTTCTTTAATTAAAGTTTGGAAAATGTTGCTTACTGACTGAATGAATAGACTTGAATTATTGACAGATGACAGAAAGTAAGGCAGAAAATACAGTCATTACATGAGTGCAAGACCACGTATTGAACATTTAACGATGGACTTTTAGTCGTAATTCAATTAATCAGTTGCTACATCGCAAGCTTAAATCACGGTGTTTGGCATTTCTGTTGACATTTACACATCTTAGTGTCCAGCTGTCAAAGATAGAATTGAGTCTTTCGAGATTGAACTGATGGGCTCTGTGTTCCTTGAGACAACTGAGGATGATGAAGTAACTGTGGTGACATGATGTTGGGTAACGTTACTGACAACAAAACAGTAACGTTAGCTCCCCATCATAGTAAAATCGGTACTAACAAACTATGTTTAGGCAATAAGCTAGATCACAGTCTATCGCTGTTTATGTCTCAAATATGCGAATTATTTAGCTTAATTCAGCTGCCATGTGGCTACTGCTTTTAAAAATGTATTTACCGTCCATTGTCTCCCGGACTGCGTTCATGTTTGCGTTTGCCGCACTTGCCATGGTGATGATGCTCCTTCACACTGGATGGAATTAGCTAAATTACGTTCGGTTAAGTTAGCCAGCATTGGCTAACCAACGTTAGCGTTATCTAGTTGGCTAACTAGTAAGAGGTCGCTAACCCGATACCGGCTCAATAAGTTGTTTCAACGGTTTAAATATACAACTTTAATTGCTTTATATACATTGTAGAAAATGTATCTTGGACAAACCAATGCACTTGTGAAATTAGAAGTGCACAAACATTAGGATTGACAGGCTAGCAGCTAGCTAGCTTCAAATCATACCACCACAAACCCAGCTGCTAGAGGAAGTGACGATGCAACACTGCCATTGGTTCCCAAGCGTTTCCTGTTAAATTCCCATTGGCTAGCGAGCCTTGTGGGGAAATTGAAATAAACGTTTGAACCTCTCACTGCTGCTTCTTCAATGAAGACTGTTTTTTAGCTGTTTTCTAAGCGGCGACTTACATAATTGTAAGTATCAACGACAAAACTCAATTTTACATCTCACTTTTTGTAGCAAATTGCGGTATTGAGAGAGAAAGGGCAATAAAACCATGTCTACTAAGGTTATTGTGCTAAGTTAGTTGCCTCTAAGATGTTGTATGCCAAGTAGAAAGTAAATGAAGTAACGTTAGCTAGCAAACGTAATTAAGCTGCTGAATTAGTTCTTTGAGCCAACGGCTAAATATGCTCATATTGTCTTTCCTGTTTGATTGCATTAGTGTTTTTTAAAGATGATAGCTGAAATTCGCGTGTTGACTAACGTTAGTTGCTAACTGGGAGCCTTGTTTTGGTCAGCTAAGATGGGGGACCATTTTGAGCTACAGATCACACCAGAGACTCCAGGGAGACCTTCCATACGGAACCCCTTTGAGAGTCCCAATGACTACCACCATCTCCGTGAACCCGTGGTGCCAAGCCCCTCCATTTTCAAGTCCAAGCCCTGTAAAGCTGTAGGTTTCAACACAGACACACAACACATATTAGCCCACTTCACTGTGACATACACCACATGAAAAATAAATCTTTGAGACTAACAGACACATACAGTCACGCAGCTCTTTGTGAAAACCCTTCCACTAGAATTACTTTACTTAGTAAGTATTAAGTCCTGCTGCCACCCCCTCTTCCTCTCTCCAACCACTTCTTCATCTATCTCTCCCCCAGACTCCAGCTAAGTTTAACTGGTCTATCGATGAGATGGCCAGTCTTCTGCCAGTACACATAGACCCAGAGGACATCCAGCGGCAGTCCTTGTACCTCAGCCAGACAAGGTATGTAGTGATACAGCAGTGGTCCTAGGTATGTAGGTAATATAGATAACACTGTGACTTTCTTTGGGACATCCTGGTGACTAAATAAGTTAGTGTGCATATGCAGTGTGGGCTACATGTGACGTCATGGGTTTCAATGGGTTTTTATTTGTCACATACACACACAGGGTGTGCAGTGAAATGAAAAGTGGCAATGCTCAATGGGAATGTGCAAAGGGCAACAACAGTCACAGTATTTACAATAAAAAAGCAATATTTACAGTAAGAAACACTATTTACAATAGGATAGAAATATAAATAAAAATATAATAAAATCTGAAAATATGTGGAAATATGTAATATAAATTATGTGTAGTCGCTACCTATATATCTAAGTGTGTGTGAAGAGGGGCAGTGTGGGACTTGGTGGGGGCCCTGGTGAGATTAGAGTCCACAGTCCTGATGGCCTGAGGAAAGAAACTCTGTCTCAGTCTCTGTTTTTGCAGCGTGTCTGTGGAGGCGCTTGCCTGACCGCAGCAGTTTAAACAGTCCGTTGTTGGGGTGGTGAGGATCCTTCATGATCCTACAGGCTCTGGTTCTGCACCTCCTGGTGTATTAGTCCTGCAGAGGGGGGAGTGTAGTTTCAATAGTGCGTTCAGCTGAACGCACTACTCTCTGCAGAGCCCTCCTATCCTAAGAGGAGCTGGCAGTGATGCTTCCTGTCAGGATGCTCTCTACAGCTCCAGAGTAGAAGGACTGAAGGATCCTCTGGGAGACTCTGAATTTCTTCAGCTGCCTGAGGTGGTAAAGGCGCTGCCTTGCCTTTCTCACCAGAGTGTCTGTGTGTGTTGACCATGACAGATCCTCTGTGATGTGGACTCCCAGGTATTTATAACTGCTCACCCTCTCCACAGTAGTCCCATTAATTCCCAGAGGTGTGTACGTCCTCTGTTGTAGTGCCCTCCTAAAGTCCACAATCAGCTCCTTAGTTTTGGTGGCATTCAAGAGGAGGCTGTTGTCCTGGCACCAGACAGGTCAGTGACATCTTCCAGGTAGGCCTTCTCATCTTTGTCGGAGAGCAGGCCCACCACCACTGTGTCATCCGCAATCCAGGATCCAGGCACACAGGGGGGTGTTCAGTCCCAGCTCAATCAACTTGCCAGTCAGTCTGGTGGGGACTATGGTGTTAAAAGCTGAACTATAATCAATGAACAGCAGTCTCATATAGTCCCCCATCCGGCTGTCAAGATGAGAGAGTGTGGTGTGATTGTGCTCAGTCACAGAGTGTTCTCATCCCTAGCGATGGAACTCACTTCAGCTACGCTAACAGTGTTATTGTTAGCCGGCAAGCTAGCGGTGATGTTGTTAGCCTCAAACCGTGCATAAAATTAGTTCAAGTCGTCAGCTAGGGATGCGTCGGCACTCACAGTTGAGGGGGTAGTCAGTTATAGTCCGTAGTGCCATAGGCGTCTGGTGTCACGCTGCTCCATCTGTGACTTCACTCTGTCTCTGTACCTACTCTTGGCCTCCTTCACCGCCCTTCTCAGTCCGTAGGACGACGCCTTGTGCTCGTCCATGTTGCCAGATACAAGGCCGGAGTTATAGGCAGCAGTACGGGCGTTCAAAGCGTCGCGGATGGATCTGTCAACCCACGTTTTTTGGTTAGGAAAAGATATAACTTTTACCGTGGGGATGATGGTGTCGGCTAGCGTTGCTATGAAGCTCGTAACTACATCCGTAAACTCGCTGATGTCCCTGGAACTGGATTGGAACATGCTATCACATACAGTCACATGTAGCTAAAGGGAACAATCTAGCTGAATAATGTGCCAAGAATGCTGCAATGCATGTGTCCTTTCCGCCCTGGGTGAACACTAGTATTGTCTCCACAGATGTGTCTGCTCCACCTTTCACTCGTAATGACCTTTGTTCTTTTCAAGCACAGGCATCGGAGGCGGAGATGAAATTGTGGGTAAAGAAAGGTTGTTACAAAGATAGTGAGGAGTTATGAAAGTTTGTTGATAATAGAATAGCTTTACCAAAGATGGCTTATGAACCCCTCATTGCGTCAATCATAGGGGAGTAACTGGGTACATTTCCAGACTTTTCCAGACCATAGGAGTGGAGGTTAGGGACTTTGTCAAAAGGTGTTTAATTTGTGCTCGATGCACAAATGCTCCTCCACACCTGACAGCACCAAAACATGAACATTTACCTTCACCGCCTGGACCATTTCAGCAACTACAAATTCATTTTACACATATGCCAAAATTTCAGGGTTACTCCTATCTTGTGGTATTGTGGACAGGGTCTCGAAGTGGCCAGAAGCCTTTCCTGCTAGGAAAGAAAATCAAACCTTTAACGGAACACATAATTCCAAGATTTGGGATTCCAACCAGTATCAATTCTTATAATGGGACACCATTTACCTCTAGAGTCACTAAGTTGTTGTCAACTGCTGTAGGAATTAAGTGGACATTCCACATTCTTTATCATCCACAAAGTTGGACCTCCAGTTGAGCTCCTCACAGGAACTACTAATTTCAGAACATTGCTCTTTCTATGTGACATGAATCAACCTTGCGTGTTTAGATAAACCAGTTAAATTGATAAACTTGCAATTGCTGAGAAAAAATGCTGAAAAAACTCCAAGGAAGCAACAAGTTGGAGTCGGAGGTGAAGGCCTCTGAGGCTAATGCTAATGCTAGCCCAGCAGAAGACGTTAACACTACGGCAGATGACCAACACGCAGTGGTACAGGCCATTGATTCTTTAAAACAATACCTGATGGCGAAATTGGAATAGCCCAGTCTGTAGAACTCTGAAGCCAGGTTACCCAGATTCAGACGGAATTACGTAGTGTGGTGGAACAAGTTAATAAAAGAATCGTGGCAGCCGAGGACCGAGTATCTGAGCTAGGGGCTGAGATTAGCAGCCACTTGGACTCAATCACCTCCGTGGAATTGGATATGAAAAAAGAATTGGGATGAAAAAAGAACTGGCTACACTGAGAGATCGATGCCAAGATTTTGAGGCAAGATCGCGGCGTTGCAATAGCTGCATCACAGGAGTGAAGGAAGGACGTGAGCATCGAAAACACCCATCTCAGTTTGTGGCTAGCATGCTAAAAGAAGCTCTGGGTCTCGATAAGCCTCCGACCTTAGACCAGGCAGACCGCACTCTTCGTAGCAAACCGACGCAGAGAACCTTCCACCGCGGGCGTTTATAGTGAGATGTCATTATTTCTCTGAAAAAGAGTCGCTTTTAACACTAGAACCGCCAGGATTATTTTACTACCTTCAACCGCCGCCAACGGTCTCCCAGACCGTTAGGTGTAATGGCATCAATGGTGTTCACAGGCACAGTAACAATGCATTTGTTTGATAAAGTTGGGTGTAAATTATCAAACAAATGCATTGTTACTGTGCCTGTGAACACCATTAACGCCATTAC
>CABFOQ010051950.1:0-15046 GCA_900660455.1 Gephyroberyx darwinii
CGCAGGTACAACGGCATCAGGACAAAGTTCAGGAACTGTGGAGAAACGGTTGGGTTGGGAGGGCAAAGGGGAGAGGGGAGACATATAAGAAAAAATAAGACGGACCCATGGGGAAACTGGGATGTTGCAGCAGCAAATGGTAATTGAATTGGTCAGTAAATCATTACCACATTCATTTTGAGACATTCATATAATTACCATACATAAACAAGACCATTGGTCAGAAGACTGGCAGCCTCTAACGGCCTCTACGCTACGTTTTACATTTACCCCTTTTCCACCAAGGCATTTAGAGGGCTGGTTCGGAGCCGGTGCCTAATCGCGTTTCGACAGCAAAAGAACTGTCTCTCGGCCAGGAAAACTGGTTCCAGAGAGGCACCAACACTTTGCTCGTCTAGAACCAAGAACCACTTACGTCAGGGGCTGGGGGTGGGATTATCGTGACCAACCAAGACCAACTACATTTGTGATCGCCATTTTTAAAAAACAGAGCTTCAGATAGATAGATAGAAACTTTATTTATGCCGAGGGAAATTGCAGACATGGACATAAAGTCGAAACAGCAGAGGTCCGTGGACAAACTGTCGCCTTCCACTGTGGTCCTCGACAGAAATTCAACATAAACTCGAGGGAGTACAAAACCAGTCTTGGAACAAATCCAGCATGAGATGGCTTCTGCAGGGTTCAACAGAAACGTCGAACAGATAAACAACAAACTGAAGAAATTAAAAAAGGACTACAGGGACTAAAAAAAGGACCTCGGGTGAAGTGGCAATTGTCGGCCACAGAGAAATTCCCATTTTGACATACTCGACTCGGTCCTCTGCGACAGACCAGTGTTATGCCGAGTTCTGCTGAGCGGAACATTGGTTTAACTACAAGCCATAATGTAAGCTATAACGTTAATGTTTTGTGAAGATAATTCTTATTTTTATGCTAGTACTAACCTTCACTATTTTATTATTCAATGATGATATATAGTAAATATGAAACCAAAACTAATAAAAATTGATCATACAACATCACATCCATAGCGTTCTGTGGAAATATACAGGGTCACATGCATGAAATTTACACTTTGAACAATTCATACGCCAAGCTATTTAATCTATATTGTTATTACATATGTGCTGGGTGCTGAATCGAAGTTGTTGTAGATTATTTCTGGCTAAATTGTGTACCGATTCAGTGTTTGATGCTGCCGATATGGAGGAACTCATTAAACATTAAACTCTCTCATCAAGTGTAACCCTAGTTTATTGTTTATTTACTCCGCACCGGCACTAGCACCAGCCCAGAACCAGCACTAGGTTCATGTTGGTGGAAAGGGGGTAAGAGTGTGCCACTGGATCAACTTTGGCGGGAAATCTGGTTTGCTTTACGGTACAAAACAGGAAGAGCATGCTGTTCTTCCGGCGCTAACGGAGCTAAAAAAATCTGTTTCTGGCAACAACAGATGGTGGAAGGAGAGAAAGACTGGTAGAAAAATCACTTCCAACATGTTTATCCTCTTCAGTAAAGCCAAAGAGAAAACATTTGACTGGAGAAGCAAAGAAGTATCCTCTTTGCAATAGGAACCAACAAGGCTTATGGGAAATGTGGTCTTAATTTGTAAACACTAGCACTAACAATACCACTGGTGTGAGACAGAGGCAACCAGTCGTCAACCATGCTTTCATTTGTTTACAGTAATTATACAAGGGTATACATTTTTTAAAATGCTACACACCTTTAAATAATAATAATTAATATAAGAATGAAATAACTATGAAATATGTGAAAAAAAGCATGTATACAGACACAGAAATGAACACAACATACTGAGACAAATGAATGAAAAAATATGTAGTATATGAAAATGTATATAAAATATGAAAAATATGCAGTATCAAAATAGATATATAAACTGTAAAACAGCTGGGATAATGTATATTCAAATTAACTGGTGTGAAGTGTCTAGGAAGTAATATATATATATATATATATATATAAATATTCCTTCAAATTCAATATAGCCTATAGATGCAGATAGCATATATATTGGTTGTTCAGGTTTGCGTTATGTGCATTACTAGCATCACCCTATCAAAAAGTCTGTGGTGAATCTGGTGTCATAACATTTCAGATGAACACCTCTGCCTACCATTGTCACACTAAAGCAGTGTTTACAGTCAAGTGTGCCACGTGTCGCCTAGCAATGGGATTATAACTCTGGTTCAAGTTCATTCAAAGCATAGCAATGCACAAATCATTACAGTACAATTAGGGTAATATAATAGGCCAGTCAGTGCTGTCCACCTCTGACATGATGGATATGGTGCCGTTTGATTGATTACATATTTATTGTAGAATTGAGCAATACTGCACTGGTTGTCTATGGGAAGCCCTTAACCTGAACTGATTCTAATAAGACATTTTGATCACATTCTATACAAATATGTGTTAATATGTTATTCTTATTATTGGTTACAGTGTAACCACCACCTTCTTCTACTTTGGTCATTTATTTTACTTACCTGCATGAAAGGCCAGTACATGAGTCCAGTCTGAAAGTCAAAGAGGGGAAATGGTTAGAGTCCCATATGGAAAAGATATAGATTAATTCTACTAAATGCTTATATGTTTTATCTGAAAATTGTAAGTAATATAGTCAAACCAGATACAAGATCCCGAGTAAATTTGTGTAATATGAAACTTATATAATTTGGGAACTTATAAGTACTATACATGACAGTAAATCCACATATAATATCCTTAGTAGATATGTGTAGTATTAAACTTATATGAGTCGGGTAACCATTAGTGAAACTGAAATCTTGCAAGTATTGTATAAAAACCTTATAAGACATATGTAAGATGTCACATATATGAGACATACAAATAAAAAACCCATAATCTTAAAATAAAATCACATGGAAAAGCACATAATGAGATGAGACCAAATAACGAGTTTGGGGTATTTTTTAACATTTTATGACACTTGTGATAACATCAGAATGTTAAGGTTTTGCCAAGGTTAGCATTTTCTCAAAACCAGGTTTTTAGCTCACATTTTCTTCCCTCTCAACTAGTGAACTTTAATAATTCCATGGGGAATATTTGGTGTTATTTATTTAAGAGCAATTATATACAATAAAATAGCCAGAATGAATATTTATTTACAGTTACCTTTCTACATGTTCTACTGTATGCAACAAATGTTCAAAATCCCCATGTAATGTATTATATTAAGCTAAATTTAAAAAAAGAGATAAAAAAAAAAAAAACACCTACTCCTTTCTTGCTGTAGAAAGATTTTGTTACCTCTGGTGACTCACCAAGTAGAGCGTTTACAACTAGGCTCAGTCCTGCCCACAACAGACAGGGATTTGAATCCAGCCTGTGGTCCTTTGCTACACGTCTTCCCTTCCCACAAACAATATATGCAACATGTATGAAAAACATAATTTTCCATGCGCTATCCTTAAAAACAACATACATAATTCTTACTTGATTCATACTTAACTCTTATAATTATGTTGTATGAGAAAAATGCGAAAGTGGCCACTTTCATGAGTAAATCATAGTATGAGACATACAAGTCTTGTAATTGGAGGCAATGGGAAATTCTTATAAGTTTTTTCTATTTCTTTTCCATATGGGGTAACAGGACATGACAGAGACATGCACAGAGGCACTCTGGGAAGAGACTCCGTTTAGACTGGACGTGCTCTGCTTGGGATCATTCCTACCAGTCTAAAAAAAAACCACTATCTAAAATCACCATACTGGAGCTAGAAAACGCACACACACGCACACTATTCCTCCTCCTAGTCTTGAAATGTTAATTGTGGGAGATACTAGTGAGCTATATTTACCAGGGTAAGCCTCATACCACAATCACAGAAATCTGTCAGCTTGACACGTCACACTGTGGGCCCCCACACTGACCTTGTGATCTATGGGGCTCTAATGGCAGGGTTTCAGCTTCTAAATGCACCGTGGCACTCTCACGCTGATTTTTTTTATCCACTGGCAGTAATCGCAGGGTAAATCGAATGAATTACCCTGCTGTGGGCGGCGTGCCCACTGCGCAAAATCAGTGCCACTATCTAGGTTAATCGGGGGTGAGCTAGCACCATGCGGAAGGAAGGTGACTTTCCCTCTTCCCTTCGCTGCTGCTGCTGAGGCCTTACCTTCCATGTGTTGAAGAACTTCTCCCTCCAGTCCTCAAAGATGTCCTCTTTGCCCTCCAGGAAGCTCACCCCTACGCGGAGGAGGACAGAGGGGAGATTTTAAGCACGGGTTTTGGAGGGGGGAGGGGGGGTAACCTTGCGCCATTACGCACACAGCCAGCAACCGCTTGTCTGTCTGACATAGAGGCGGCATGATTCCTCATCTTGGCACATGCATGATGTTTGACGTAAAATTTCATGCACAGGAAGCCCAGTTGTTTTACCACAGTCCAATTAGGGATGGCAAGATGAGGCACTCGCAATACGTTACTTAAAAATGAGATTTTTATCATTGTATGAGCAAGGTCAAGCAAAAACATTTGCCAGAAATTAATAGAAAACCACCAGACCTGGTGTCAGGTCTGATAATCTACCACATTGACTTGAAGCAAATTGACGTTGAAGTACATAAAAAAAATAAAAAGTCTGACATTACATCCACACCTTTAGGTTCTTGACGCAAATTCTTAAATTGTTCGTGCGCCTTACATACAGATTTGAGCTGGGGTGTTCACTTCCAAGTGTTGCTCTCTTACCCGTGTAGAAGACACTCGTTGCCAAAGGCGACGCGAAGCTTTGGTCCAGGAGGAGCTTGCGGAACACCATGCCGGCTGACTTCCCTGGGAAGCGCCGCTCCAACGCCCGCAACCAGAAGTAATTAAAGTTCCCGTGGAAACTGATTGCCACGATGGCCACGTTGCGAGTGTGTCTCCAGTCCAAGTGCTCCTTCTGGGCTAGGAGCTGATGGACGAGGTCACCGCCGGCAAATAAGCACCCGTACAAAGTGACATTGGCCAGCCAGGGGAATCTTTTGGCGGCCTCTTTCAGGACTGCTCTCCTCATTTTGGCACCGGGAGAAGGGGGTTCTGTGTTTGCTTACAAAGTGACACTGGACCGGCCGAAAGGGCTTCAATTCGACAGTTAAGACGGTTTACCGACGGAATACCGGTTAAACTAGTAATACTAGGCCCTGAAGTTAACCGGCCAGCCAATACGACGCAATCCATCCATGCGTTGTCAACCAAGGAAGGGATTAGACGTTTCCACCGGCTGCGGGAATACCACACATTATCAAATGTCTATTTCAAGGGGCACAAAAATGCTGACAGCCCCATATGACCTTTTCAGACACTTCCGCCGTCATTTTCTCCCGGCGCGTAAAACCTGCCATGGTTATCACTTTGGATCACTTGGAGAGGGGGGTTCTCCAAAAAAAAGTACCGCGTTCCCTCGGAGTTGCACGCGTGGGTTAAACGCATCTCACCGCGCTATATCAGAAAAGAGAAATAGAAGTCTGGATCATTCCGTGTCGCTGCGAGTGAAGCAGGTGCATTAAACAACAAATCCTACACGTCAAGCGCTAATCTGTGGGATTGTCCCGGAGCGCTGAGATTTATTTTCGCGGACCTAGTGCTTTACTGATCTCAACGGCACCTGTTCACCCGGTGGAGTCTTGCTCCAAAGCCCTTGGGGCCAATCTGTTCTTTGTCAGATCTGTGGCGCGCTCTTTACGCACAGGAGCTGCCGGGTTTGGATGAAGTCTCCTCTCTTCAGTCTCTCTATCCCCGTGACACACGGGCGTCGGTTGGGTACGGCAAGGTGCGGCACTTAGCCTAAGTGAGTCCAGCTTTGATCTTGTAGTTTTTATCACTATAATGGGGGGCAAAGATCAAGGAAAAAAATCACCAAAATGTATTTGGAAGCCATATCTAAAAAAAAAAAAAAAAAGACAGCAGGGGAGAATTCAGGACCGATGTTCCTCTAGGCTGATAGTATGGAGACCTTTTTATCACATTGACACAAGCAATAATCTCTCATCAGTCACTGCTGTCCCCAGAAAAGAACAATAGTTAGTAAAAGCGAGTTTGCAAGTTTTGGTGGCAAACGATTATAAAATGCACTTGAAAATGCAACAGCAGAAGATATTTCAGTTCTCCACTATAAACACTAGATGGAGGAATATCTCCAGTCACAAAGTGAATCTTTTACAAGTACTGATTTGATTTGCATGCGTCTGGGGAATGAGAGTCAGAGGTTGTTCAAAATAAAATGACTTTTTTGCGCATTTGTCCCCTATCTAACCTTGTGTATGCAGCTCAGCTGTCTACATTAACTTTATATTGTAATATGTCTCATGGTATTTTTTATTGAACAAGACAAATGCACAATATTATAGACATTGTAATATAGAAATAAAGACCATACCACATACTATTAATTAATTAAAACGGCATAAGATTTACACAACTATTTGACATAGCTCACAGGAACAATATCTTATAGAAAGAAGTTATCCTACTTATATGATAATATTCAAAAATATTCACATTCAAAATAGTATAGTATACTAATGTATAACTGAGTACACATATCAACAGCTCGTGACATCATTTCCACTATGAAATGTTACTGTAGCGTCTGGGAACTGAGGGGGTGGGCGATGAGAGAGGGAGGATGATATAGCTTAATCCAATTGTCTGGTTCCGCAGTCGATCAAAATCCCTAGTCTCTGATTGGCTCTTACGCTGAACGCCTCGGAAATGTCATTTTTGGACTTGGGCAAAAACTTCAACATATCGTGTGGTGGTGGCGGCGAGTGGATTCACATCTTTTAGGAGGATGGCCAGCGAAAAACCCTGAAAAAGGTACGCATGACAGCTTATACCATTCCTCCACGTAAGAAACGAACTATTTCTTTTCACCGGAGTACCGTTGCTTGTTCTTAATGAATGTGTTGTCCCTGCTCGCTCAAGCATGTTGGGAGTTTCATTGTCTTTGGCCACAAGCTAGCCCCGATACGTTCCACTCCGTCTCGTGAGGAGAGAACGCCATGAAGCTGTATTCAGAAATCTATCAACTTCATGACGCCCTGCTCAACAACTAAAGGTCTACCTGGTAGAACAGGACTAGAGACCTTTTCTGATTCGGTAGGGTCCACTCTTCAATTCGGCATAATCAAATACATCAAGCAGCAATTACTTCAATAATAACATTTAGAACATTACAATTTTTATGACCGGTTCGCCTCTCGTGACCCACCAAAATACACCGTGGAGGGCGGTAGCGAGCAGTGCGAACTAATTCTGAAAGTTGTGATTTTATTAGAGTAAAGTGGTTCTTGGTGGATTATATATTTACCGAATTTATTAGAACCACCTAATAATTCATAACCGGTATTAAGTCACGTTCCACGAGGTATTTATATATGCTGATTAGCAAGGCCACATTAAATTCACATTTTTTAAAGGGGATTCGCTTCATGTTCTCTCCTTACAAGAGAAAACTTCACCTACCAGACAAGCCCCTATGCCATTCCAACACAAAGATATGAGACATAATTACGCAATGTACATTTTTGTAAATATATGTTTTACATTCTTGAACTTTCAAAGCAGATTACTGTGGCGGGCGGTGGTTTGTCTGGATGAAAATAAGTAAAAAATACGGAAGTTGTTTTGAGCGAGTGTGGACATGTCTGATGTCTCCTGTTGTCTTGTCAGCGGTCCGCACTGCTGTAATAATAATGATGATGTGGGTTTCAGCTTGAGTTCCTTTCATAATTTTCCTGTTAGTCAAAGCATCTGTAGTGCTTGGAGCTTAAAAAAGTCATGAAACATTCAAATGCAATCGGAAATTGGGCAACTGAATATTACAATGACATCAAATAATTACATGCATGTATGCAAGAAGAGGACAGAGAATAGATCAAATATTAATGAAAAAAGGAGTGACACTATATATGTAAATATGTGAGTTCTGCGTATATACACCAATGTACATCACGTAAAGTATTGGGAAAGTGTGCAAATCAACAGTCTTGTGTTTGCCCTGTCAATATTTGTTACTTTTGGTGCAGGAGTTGTGATATAAACATACACAATTTGCAGCAATATCAAATGTGTCGCTTTCCTCACCTAATACTAAATACTTTTCTTTACCTGTTAGGGTCGGGAAATCCTTGATTCTGTAACAAATCTTTTGGAAATCCACATAGTCTGACAGACTAATTTCAGACAGTAGAATAGCGTCGACTGACCTAAATACTGGCAAAACATACTGATGGCTATTTGCTGGGTTCCTATCCACATCAATAGCGTGAAAAAGATTTTAAAGATTTTTTGTTGCTGAACCCATATTACGTACTTGGACAAATGAGAGTTTTCCCATGTAATAGGAGCAGTAGCTTTGCGTTGGCGTGGCTTAACAGACATTCAGTTTGAATCAGTGGAGTCTTTAGGAGCTTTTGGAAGGAGGGGGGGATTATAGCCTAAATTTTGGGATTAAATGGAGAAAGACAACCAACACCCTTTTAGAGGGGGAAAAAAGCGTGTGTATCTGTTGTGTGTGCACGTGTGTGTCAAAGTGAGCATGTGCACGTCTGCATGATTGTGAGACACTCATTTCTCCACTGACAGCAGCCTCAATAGACCAGAATGCAATGCAGTGACAAGAGAAGCTGTTGTTTGAGTAAGAGGGGCAACTCTCGCTTTTTCCCCACTGGAAAGAACTCTCACTCTGCTATCACTATTTCTCTCTCCGCACTTCCCTTCTCTGGGGGTTGTCAAAAGGCATTCTGGGAAACCTAGGAAATCACTAACTGAAGTAGAAGTGGACAAGGCAGGTTGCGGGAAAGTAGGTACACCAAAAAAGTCATCTGAAAATATCTGCTATCGGCAGCTTCATATACAGGGAAATACTGTGGTGAAATGAGGGGAGGACGGGTCAAGAACAAGATCAACATTGCCATGCTACTGAGCATATGCTTATTGCCACATGCTTACCGCGCTTATATTGGTCTTTCGATGAGTCCCGACAGGTTTTGTGTTGCCTCGGCCACATTGTATTCACGGACCGTCTTCTGTGCCCCATTATTAAAACGAGTCCTGCCAGTTTCAAGTGTGCTGTTGTAGCTGCGTGTTGCACGTTGCCGGTTTACAGCAGCACAGTGAAAGCTGGTGAAGCCATTAGCATCAATAAGACCTGAATACTTAAACAGCCACTTGGCAGCCCTATTTGGTTTTGGTTGTACCATGACTTGCAGCACATTAATGAGGGCCAGAGCATCTCCACATATGAACTAACCTCAGCTTCAGGCCTTGAGTTGAGAATACATTAAGGGTTTTATCCCAAAATACTATTAAAGTCTATAATGGAAAAATAGAAATACTACATGATATTCATTATTAGAATGGTAGAGAGTAGAGAAGGTGCTCTTTGGCCAGGGGTATATATGCACTAAAAATAGAAGAAACAAGGCACTCTTCTTTAACTGTTAACTTTATATCCAGAAGAGTGCCTTGAGCCTTCGTTTCTTCCATTTTAATTCATTATTTAATATTTTAGAAATGCAATCAATTTTGGAATGCAACTACAGAGAGCAAAGTTGAGGTGAAACTATCGAGAACTATCTGCCATGCTGTATCTGACAGAGGCGTGAGGCCTACAAGTGACTTCCTCTTTAAGCACGTTCATGGCAAAGTTGTGCTGTAGTTTCAGTACTGGTGAGGAATCAACTGAGCAAACGGTTGATTTCGTAAGAGAGACTCTGACAAAACCTGCTGTGTGAGACATCAACAAACCTTGAATCTGTACACAGACATACCTCTGCTGTGTTCATGTCATATTGGAGTTCAAACCCGTCAGACGCCATGTTTGAAGTTTTCTGCAGACTTTGGTTGCTCCTAATAATCTTTTTCACACTTAACACACATGGACTTAGTGATGGTGCAACCCTTTACAGCACAACACACATTGAGTTGTCAACTACAAACCAAAATTCCAAAAGTAGTTGTGTCCTGCTGTGGCGTTTTAAGAGCAAAATGACTTATCTGATGTGATGTGACTTATGATAAGGTGTTTCCTAGTTGGTGACAGAATTCAGGAAGAACTACCCAAGCAGTATTTACTATCTGAAATCTGAGCTCAACAGTATTCTCCCAGAATCAGAATAGCTTTATTAGCATGACAAGTATACTCGTGTTGCCAAAGCACTCATTGATTTTAATGAAAATATAAAGTGTCTGCATTGTGACATAAATGTACAAAATTTGCAGCAATATCAATTGTCTGGCTGTCCTCACTTAATACAATTTTCATATTTGCTGTATCTGACAGAGCTTGGAAGCCCTCAATTCTGTCACATGACATGGGAAATACACAAATACGCAGATATGGACATGAATTTGGTCGTATATACCTATGGGGAATTGTTTCTGTCTACTTGTTCCAGAGCGTCAGTAACTAGTGATGAGTTTCACTGACCTCTCCGGGCATGCTGATGCAGAAAATGTCATCATACTCACCCAATCTTTGACTGAGATGATGTCAAGAGTGACCTTAGCTGGCAGAGATGAAGCGCTCCTTTTCCCTTGCCTCAGTGTTGTTTTAAAGCTGGGTGAACTCTACTTGTTGATGCTACTTTGTTTAGTGCAGTCAGCTTTCCATACCCTTAATCGCTTTAACCTTAACATGCAGCCAAAATAACCAAACCCAGCGGAGCACTGTAAAGCAATGTTGTTTTACCTCTTAGATATTAGATGCTAAGGTCACAGGAAGTGGAACTTGCAGTATATACAGATAAAGCATGACTTAGATTTGCTGGTATCACACTTTATGCATTGAACGCATTATTCTCCAATGGAAGTTCAATCATTCCAAATGACAGAATCTGTTGCCACTTCACCTTTTCGTTGCAGATGCATAGTGTTACAATGTCATATGCATTGGATTTTTTGTGTTGATAATGCATGCATGAAATAAAACCTTTTTTTCTTCATGTATTTTTTTGCTATCCCTTTTTGGTGACTCCCTGACAAAATGTTTTGTGATGAAAACATTTCATCAGTGAATCAGAGGTGCAATGAAAGTTTATCTTGTAATATCACAAGTGATAACCGCGTCTATTAAGTTTCATCTCAGTGCATTTGAGTCATAGGGTAGGGCATTACGCATTAAATGCTAATGCTGGCATTAGATTTACTCATGGATGCTACTTGGGGACGTGACCTGGGTCTGCTAGTATGCTAGCTAGCTAGCATGATATAATTCTGAGTCACTTTAGTCTACTGTTATTCTCATAAATATTTATGACTGGGGGCCTGGGGGGGTGCTCAGATTTTCTCTCAAACCAGTTATTGGGCCAAAGCATCCTGATAATGAATGTGCATCATGCAGATGCAAAAGAAAAGAATATTGATTGACAAGTTCACATATCACGGATGCAAGTAAATGTATGTAGTCTACAACCTGCATGTGAGCTACAGATGTTGGGAACGCTTAGTAGGATTAGACCAGTAGGGGGTTTTGAAGGCTGATTCGCATATTTTTGGATTGAAGCTGCCAATAACCAATATTTTGTACAAATATTTAATATCTTTATATTTGACCATTTTCATGGCCAAAAAAATAACATGGTTTCAGTGTTTTTCCCCTCTGAAGCTGTTGAGGGGAATCCTCCCACACTACACTGGAATGATTTCTCTGGTCAGACATCTGATAAAAGTATTTACTAGCTGAGGTTGGACAAGTCCATTAATTGACTCGTTATCTGAATGTTCATAATGTTCAATATGGGATCAATATATTTAATCCTAATCTCTACCTCATATTTTCCCCTTGGCTTCAATGCAGGAAGCAGTAGTGCCAGCAGTAGTGGTTGCTCGCTGGGCTGCTGGCTGCTTCCTGGTTATGTCGGAAGTGGTTTGCATATTGCCACACTTCCTCTACCTCTCAAACTATATAACTATATAAGGCAAACTCTGCAGTTTGCCCCGTATTTTTTGTAGTGGTGGTTGCACATTACTTGGGTTTTGGCTCGGGCATCCGTTTTTTGCCTCAGGTTTCATTCTTGTGCTGGAGCAGCCAAGTGAAAACTAATCATATTGATACATTCAAATTAAAAGAAGACTCGGAAATCTGGGTGTGTTAAATTTCTCAACTAGAAGTGGGAACTTGATTTAAGAACGGGCTGAGGGTGGCTGAATGAATACTGGCAGCCCTTCTCTAAATAGCGTTCCTCAGTAAGCTGTAGGCAAATAAATTCTATCTGATATCCAGATTCATCAGCCAGTGAATACACAATGTACAACGTACAACGTCATACAGAAAGATGTAGTGTGTGAAGAGGACATGATGAACACACACACACACACAGTCTGACCACAGATATAAGACACCATAAGCAGTTGCAAACAATTTTTAGATGGGACTGAGAAAGAGTTGTTGTTGAATATAAAGGCTGATCTGTCTGACCGATTTGCTCACTCTCAGTAATGAGAAAGTTGATAGCGCTTTGTGTGTGTGTGTGTGTGGACCATTACTGAGCAAAACCTAACCCACCTGAAAGAAAGAAGATATAAATCACAAGTATAATCTGTGTGTGTGTTCATGTGTGTGTCAGGAGGCGGGAGAATGTCTGTGGAGGTGGACGCTTTGCTGCAGGAGGCCAAGGAAAGCATAGAGGCGGCCCAGAACTACCGCGGTGAGCTCCAACAGCGGCTGCATGGCCTCAATCAGGCCCGCAAACAGGTACCGTAGCCCATCCACACACATTAATCTGATAATCTAATTGAGTGAAATGTCATTGGGCGTTTGAATTCACTGTAATACACCACTGTAAAAATAACAATTATATGGGGCCGATATTGGACAATCAGTGTCATCCACCTCTGATATGATGAATTTTCCTCCTAGACCGCTATTTATTTCTCTCTTTCACTCATATACTCTCAAATAAACTGGACCAAGCCAGTGCAATGTGAAGTTCTCTGTAGTGTGTGTGTGTGTGTGTATGTATGTTCGCCTGACCCAGCAGAGCCCCGGGGTAGTATATTCTCTCTCCCTCTCTCTGTCTGCTATCTCTTCCTTCCTCCCGCCGCCAACAGTAAACAATGCTGCTGCTTCCTGCTGCTGTGGACAGTCAGCAAGCCTAAGGGAGGGATGGATGGAGAGGAGGAGAGAGGCGGGGATTGTTTTCTTAAAGCTGCACTGGACAGGATTTTATGTAAAAATACAGCCTACATCACTTTATCAGCCTAAATCACAGTTTGGAGCAAACTATAACAGAAACGGCACATGAAAAAGTACTTCAACTTTGAAGCTGAAACTGAATCGCGATTACAAGGGCAGTATGTGTCTGCTTTAAAAGAGGTCTGACAGTCACTGCTTTTATATGTGAGTTTTCAAAGCAACTTGAAGCAGCTAACAGAGATCCAAAGAGGCCAAATAGTTGGTGTCTGAATTGCAGAATTGCAAACCGCAAAATTACTTAATGTGGCGGGGAGACGAGACTGGAAAATCATGACAACATACAAACGCAGACAAACCAGTAACCAGTGGTGGCAATGTGAAGCTCACTGCCAGGGTTGCTGCTAAACACCGCAAAACTACGGCCTTAATAATTACCACAGAAGTGAATCGACACCTCTGTAGCACAGTCTCTACAAGAACTGCATGTTGGGAGCCTCTCAAAGCCAGCGCAGATACAGAAAAAGATACGTGGTTCAACGAGTTGTCTTTCATCCTTCACAACATTTCCGTTTGGAGACGCTGTTCCATCATGATGCTCCCTTATTCCAAGATGATAGCACGCCCCCCACACCGCTCAACAAATGCAAGAGCGGTTTCATGAACAGCAGGGTGAAGTCAGACTCCTTCTTCCAGTCAGCAGATCTAAACATCACCGAACCTTTTACGGGAAGTAGATTTCCTCCTCCTTCATCCCTTAAAGAACCCTAACCCTAGTTTCAACCCCCCCATGTGTGTTTGTGTGTGAGAGAAAGACTAGTCTAGATCCACGCCCTTCATCTCAGCTGTTATATCCAGTATGAGGTGGCTTTTTTCCCATAACCCCCCTCCTCCCCCCTCTCCCCTAGGGATGACTCACCAGAGGACACACACACACACACACACACACACACACAATCTCCTTACCGCTTATACTAATTCTGTGTGTCTAGTTCCAGTGTGTGAAATCCCAGACAATGCTATCACAGTAGCATCTTGTCCTTAAGAAGGGGTAGTCCAAACATCCGGGACAAATCTCAGCCTGTTCCTGTGAGACCTCAAACCTCACTGAGTTGGTTGAGTTCTGGAAGGAGGAGTGGGAGAAAATCCCTCCAGGAAGATGAAGAGACTGATCAGTGGTATAGGAGACGTTTACTTGTTTACTTCTTTTGATTAGTTCATAATTTGGTTTATTCCAGTTATGATTAGTTTCAAAGCAGTGTTGGTGTGATGTATGGGTAGTAAGTCTACACACCAACTGGATTCTCTCTCTGTCCCGCTGTCAGATCATCACCACCTTGCACACACAATTCCCCTGTTCAGAAGCAGGACAGGGGTGATGGTGGATGCCTTGAAGCATGCAGGAACTCTGCATACTGCCAGCGTATGTTTGATGAATTGTTTGACAGAGGATAATATTTTTAGTGTGACCATTCTTCTGCTGGGCCAAAATATTGGTGATTTGTTATCTGGACAGTGCTGATAGCGGCCAGGAAGTGATGTGCTGTCTCGGGCGGGACGCTTCCCGTGTCTGTTCAGTACGCACACACACAGTTTGGTGTGTGTTCTGGCAAAACCAGAGTGTTTCCCATTCTCATGGTCACGCTGTCTCTGCTTTATCAGTGCAGTATTTGTCAGTTGGCTTTCCATTGCCTGGTATCTCCCTCTCTGTCTCTCTCTACTCATTGTGAAAGCTGTGTGTGTGTGTGTGTGTGTGTGTGTGTGTGTGTGTGTGTGTGTGTATTTTGTAGAGGAACTGAGACATGGCTTCTACTGCAGAGGACAAACCACCGCTTCCTGACACGCTAATTGTCTGTTAGGGCAGATTG
>CABFOQ010051957.1:0-42543 GCA_900660455.1 Gephyroberyx darwinii
GACGGTACAGGAGCGGTCAGACACACACTTCACGACTGAAGAACAGCTTCTACTTACAGGCCATCAGATTACTGAACCGTTGAACTATAACTATACCTCATACACACGTCACTTTATGTACAATACTTAGATGCACATGCACTTTAACCTGCACATCTGTATCTTTAGATCATCCATGTTTACCAAACCTGCTGCTTCGCATCTAGTTTAGCCCTTAATCTGTTCATTGCTACTTTTCTTACTTATTCTATTTTATCTTTTTGACTTGTTTTTTGATTTGATTTGATGTGTGCCTACCTTGTTGGAATGAGCCTCGTCCAAAACATTTCATTGTACAGTATGACTGTAAGTGATGCTGCACATTTGATAATAAATGACTTGAACTTGAACACACACACACACACACGGAAAGAGAGGACTATTGCTTGATTTGCATTGCTGCTTTGCATGAAGCAGGTGCTGCGCCCTGGCCAGATGCAACACCCTTGTTTATCCAGCGTGAAGGTAACATCCATGCTCATAAGATGCGACCTGTGTAAAAATAAGTGTTGCCGGGTTTGGAAACTGATGCAGTGAAATTACACCCAGCTGTTACAGACCAGAAGCAGGACTGGTGATTGAAGCTCCACTGTGAACCCCGTCTGTCCTCTTTAATCCTGTTCACCTGATCAACCTTTCTATAGAAATATATATCTACAAAAGTCTTCTCATGTTGACAAGTGTTTATTAATTGAATCCACAAACTGATGAATTGTGTTCCAGTGTTATTTAGTCTTTTTTTACAGTCAGTTATTAAAATGTGAAGAGTACTTTGAGAACGGATTGAACAGAAATAGACCTCCTGTATGATCCACCCATCATACATAATAAGTCTATGTCCTGCAATTTCATTCAAACAACAAGAAGGAAGTGTTTCTGGAGGGTTATCTCAAATGCAATGCATGCTGGGAGGTCTGCTAATAAGCCAACAGCATTTTATTATTCAACTGTGACAGTTTAGTACCAAGGGCTTGGTGGGATAAAAGGGCAATGTTTTTAACATGGTGGATTAAATCAATTCTCTGGGACTATTCGACTTTGACTCCACTGCCTATCCAACAGCCTCGCCCCGCTAAGCACCCTGGGTCGCCCATACATTCCACGTCTTTCCAGTTGTAACTCTAGAGAGTCATCTGGACCCTAAACCAATGCAATCCAGTTCATTTAGACCGGCATAAAGATGAGAGCGACGTTGGCGAGTTGTAATAAACTGGCCTCTGATCCCGAGGCTGATGAATGTCAGGGATTACGAGATAATCCGCAGACAGGAGGGAGGGGGAAACTAGAGAAGGGGAAGTAGCAGGCATGCTGGGACACAACGAGCCTACAACAGCATACAACGGGGCTCTGATACCACCCCTCCACTACACTAATATCCACTGGAATTTAGCCGTGCTGTATTGGGGGGGGTGTTGCACTCCTGGGGTCATTATATGTGTTAGGGAAGACCAGTCGTCCCGTTCATATGGTTGTATGAGTGAATGACGCCTACAGGATGGTCTTCCAGATATATTAGGAGTGGGAATAATTCACTTCTTTAACATAAAATCAAAGTATAAACACTGGACGTGCACGCTTGTTGCCATAAATAAGGATCATCCTGTTGTCATGAGTGAGAATTTAACACTGAATTCAATCAATTTAAGTTTTTTTAATTATATGAAGACTGAGACTGTTTCTATTCCTCAGATGTTATGTAATAACTCATTTGATTCTTTGTCTGGAGGATTTTTTTTTTTTTCATCCACTAAGACGATACCCAGCCTTTCGTTTCATTTTTGTTTTGGAAACTTGAAACGCCATCATTTCCTGATGGCATTGGAGGTTAGCATGGTTCAGTGGAATCTTTCTGACAAAAGAAATTTAATCACGCTCCAGAGGGACGGCTCTGCTCCGCTCCCTCAATTTGATGCCAGATTGCCATGGGACCTGAGTAACTTGGGCAACAGATAACTCCCCCTTGACTCAAGCACAAACAAGCTCTCTCATAAATTAGACTCATAAATTATCTGGCAACACTCCAGCCTCCAATTCCAACATTATCAAGACCCCCCCCCCAAAACCTACTTTTGAAAAGACCAGCCTTCCTTTAAATTGCTTCACCATATTTCATGAATACTGAGTGCTGCACACCCGAGTCCGCGGTGCTGGCTCCGGTTCATTAAGCATTCAAGGCTTGTTTGTGGCGTTCGCTCTCGTGCAGGTTGCCTCTCTGTCTCTTGTTTCTTGTAATGCGATGGTGGAAGAGAGGATGTCAGGAGGAAACCCGTAGAATGGTCTCAGATTATATGGGCCACAGGGTCCTTTTACACCTGGTGACTCAGCCTCCTACTGTGACAGGCAAGTAAAGTTGGATGCCAGGCACGAGGAGGAAGATGGTTGTGTAAGTCCAATACTTTAAGCAATACAGGCAACCAAACTAGACAAGGGTCAGGGTAACCAGGATCAGAGGCAGACAAATCAGACAGGGATCAGGCAAAGTAGGGATCAGGTAACTGGTAGACCAAGACATAGCACGTGGGAAAGCTTAGATTAGGCAATCTGGCAAACAAGAGTGGGGGGACAGGCCGTATATACTCACTGCTAGGGACTGATGAGAAATGGAGCGCAGCTGATGAGGGGAGGAGAGTGGTTGATGGTTTGCAGATATGGAGCAGGTGGGTAGTGGCAGAACACACTGGGAACCCTGGTGGGCATGACAGGGAAGACAGGACCTGAAACAAAACACAACAAAGAACAGCGAGGAGACTAGTGGCACTAGGAAGTGGATAGAGAGAGAGAAAGGGAGAGAGAGGAAGAGGAACTTGAGGCTGCAGGTGGGTCAGGAGGAATGGAAGGAGAGATGACAGCCTTCCTCATGACACCTACATGTCTACGCCAAAATGTTTACATCGCATCACAGTTGTGTGTATTATTTGTATTTCCTAATGAACTTGGACCAATAGACTATCTGCACGTGAATCATTCCGATGATGGTTTTCAGACTGAAACTTCAATACATTTTCTCTCGCAATGCAAGAACACCCGGCTGTCTTTGAAACTTTGTGCAAGGAAAGTCGACATGACAAAGACATCATTGTTTTTTATGCAGAAAGTACCCAGAACAATACAACAGAATCAAAACATCAGTGACTGTCGCTCTTTACTGGTACGTGTTGCATCTTCTGGTGTGATTTTCGTTCTGCTCACCTCCTCATCAATACCAGCCCATCAAGTCTCAATGGTCCATGCTGCAATAATGCAAAACGCTGCCTAGGAGGCCATTCCAAAAAAAAAAATGGGTGGAGTTTAACTATGACTACATTTATCATGCTGTTCAAACCACTAGCTAACCACTACTGCCTTCCTATGCTACGCTGGAACACAATGCTATCACTGGGAAAGAAATGCATGATGAGATAGAGATAAAGGTCATTGTTGTGATATGAAAGAACAGTAAGAGATGAAACAGAACTTGTTGTTGATCTTGTTGTTTCTGCATGACCTCGTTTTCGAAATGCAATAAAAAGGGAAATGATTTCATAACAGATTCACTCACCTTAAACTGACCAGATTGGCTGTCTCTGTCTCTGTTATTTGTCTGGACGCTGTTCATTTTCTCGGCTGCAGTCATTGGTATAATAAAGAATAAATAGAGATACTTGATGGAATGAAGGCGATTGTCTTAGTTGTGATTTCAAAAGTCCCAGAAAAGTAAGAGATCAACAGAACCAAGGCCTGCCAGGACAGGGCAGCTGGCATTCAGCATCTTAAAAGGAAGGTGCAGGATTTCTAAGCCTATAATAATAATAATAATAATAATATAATATATAATAATAATATAATATTAATGACAGTCAAGACATTTTCACTTTTTTAGCATTAGTTATTTGTTTTTTGAGGAACAAGTACAGGTCAAGAAGGTTTTAAAGCATTTCTGATGATGTCTGTGAGGAGGACCTGGCCGTTCAATATTATCAAATGCTCTAGAAAAGTCTTAATTTGAAGTGGCTTTAATCACGATTGGATTCTGGCAGGCCTGCACTCAATAACCGAAGATTAAAGTTGGCGGGCCTATTGACCGCCTGCTGACAAACCCAACAGGGGCCAAACGAATCTATAACAACTGATCAAGGTTTGTAGCTATTGATGCATTTGCTATATATTGGGAGGGGGTTGGGCTGATGAAAAGAAAATGATTCGTTTTTTATTCCAGTTCGGAGAGAAAAGCCTGGTGCTTCCCCTGGTGACAGCTGGGCTTCAACACAGCAATGAAGGAATTTGTAAAACAAGGGAACAAGTGGCGAGAGCTTCTGACTGCAAAAGAGCCAGCAGGATGGGATAGAGGAGCTGCTAAACTGTTCCCTTGAGTTTAGCAGAGCTGTGGGTAAGTGTGTGTGTGTGTGTGTGTGTGTGTGTGTTTTGTGGAAGTGAAGGTAACATGACTGTCTGGTTCTCATAGTTTCTGCAGAAAGAACAGCTGGCACTTGTTCCCCCCTCACACACACACACACACACACACACACACACACACATACGCAGGCTGTGAAAGAGAAGAGAATGGAAATGTAATTACACCACAAGCTGTCCTCTCCTCTGTAGGAGTGCTGAACACAATGCTACGTGTTTACAAGTTTAAAAAACAGGAAATGAACTTGGAAATGAAGAATGTGAGAAAATAAAAGACAAAAATAAGTTATTCTCAACTATGAATAAGATGTTAAAGTATTTTGCCACTATATGTGACAAAGCAACGACCTCATATAAACAGTAAGTAAAAAGATATTGCTTCAAATGGTCTTTATTCTGATTCTCAGCAATACAGAACAGCAAATAAAGATTTATACATTTAAATATGGAATTATTGGACCGAGAGGTAAAACGCGAGCAACACCCTGTAAAAACATCGAGGAACATTTTCTATAAATGTTGATGAGTTTCTCAAATTACAGCAAAGCCTTTACAGAACACGATGAATCTCCAACTCTCCCCACAAAACTTGATATATATAAAGCACCAGAGCTCACTTGTGATGATCTCTGGCACTCACCCAATTCCTCCCTCTCGTCTCTTGTTACTATTCCTGTAGTGCATCTCTAAGTCCCTCTGGAATCCAGTAGAGGAAAACCCTGCTGGTTCTTTACAGTCAACAGTAATGAAATTCACAATTGCACATCAGTCATAATGATTCAATGTGGCGAAGACCTGCAGCATCCACGCTGCTGCAGAGCTGCTCTGCTGCTCAGTCACACAGGAGAGCTGTTTGAAAAGATACTCAGCCACTTAACACCCCCACACAGCACTCTGGCCTCCTCTGAGCACACTCAGACTCTCGTAATCCATTAAACACGACATCAACATAAAAGCAAAATCTCTGGCGGTACTCTTCAACCCTCTCTGCAACACAGAGAGGGTTGGATAAAGCATGGGACTCCCCCACGCCACTAGAAGCATCCTGTGGAAAGAGGTTAGTGCCAGCAGAGGCTGAACTGCATGAATCTGTCATGCTTGTATTGAACACTTGAATGCCTCATGTGTGATTGTGTGATTGTTGTTGAATTTAACTGTTTACTATAATTTCAAATTCAGTTTTCTCCATTCAGACTCTCCAAGACGCCACATCCAGGGCTTTGGGAAAAGCAAACGAGCAAAGATTCAATCCAACAACATCAGAGAGTGAAGTGGTCCTACTGGGTTTTCAGGAGTCACAGTGGCCAGTTCCAGACAAACTCTGACGTGGTTTCTGGCAGTTTGACAAATGAGACAAGGACAAAAACTAGCAGTAGTAGCATCAGTTGACTGCCTGACATTGTTGGATTGGATCTTCTCATTTCTTCTCATTTGCTTTTCATAAATCCCTGGATGGATGGTGTCTCAGAGAGCTCAACTCTATTTAATTGCAAGTGTGAAATGTGCCTTATATATTCCATTTTTTAATTTGTTTATTAAAAGATTTTTTTTTTCTGACTTCAACAGTTCAGCAGAAGAATGACATATTCAGATTGACTAATTTCTTTCCGTACTTGGCTCACCAGCGTCACCCACAACCACAAATAGAAATCAAAGCCTCCTCTCCATTCACTCCCCAAGCTGGTGCCGGGCTCATCCCACCGATCCTTCACCGTACTGAATCACACATTTATTATGATGTCTACAATTGGACCACCTCAAAATCACTGCAAACCTACACGACTGAAATGACTGGTCAGACTGGAAAGACAAAACCAGTCCATCCAAAATCTGTTGTCTGCAAAGGAAATAAACTAATGATGACAAATGTAAGATAATGATTCTAGGTTTTGTGCAGTGTACGTCTATATTGAGACGGATGCCCATCAAGTTTGTGGTAACAAATGTAAAGAAACGTGAGACTGAGAGAATGTTTTTCCTTTATAAAATGACCAACTTAAACATATTAAGGAGCGCTTCAGGAATCCCCAGACAACCACAGGTGCTCCAAAAAAATAGGAAATATTATGACCACAAATGTGTTCGTGTGGCATCATTTGTGTGCATCTTTTACACAAGTGTGTTTCACAGAGCGTTGACATGTGCTTTTGGGAACATGCACACCCAAGACCAAGAGTCAGCAGATCAACTTCACACTGACCTTATTCTGAATGAGGCTAATCAGATTCTCAATTCCTGCGCTCACCCTTTCCACCTGAAATTAGAGCTGAGTTGTTAATCAGAATCCAGAATCCTGCAGCCCAAATTTAAAAACAAAAGTGTAGAAAATCACGTTGTTCCTGTCAGGGGAAAACTTTGTATCTCCAAAATATCAACTATCAGCTTTTTGCACTTTCTATTAAGAATTGTTAATAATATGAACCAGCCTAATGTGATCTTTTTCTGTTTGTGTTATGTACCTTATTTCAAATGTTTCAAATGGCATTCCTGATGCAGGCAGGAGTGTATGACTATGTAGAGGGTGTGTGTGTGTCAGAGGGTATGCTCAGAGTGTGTGGGCGACATTTCAGCTGTGAGGATTAGTGCATATTACGCTACTATTGTATTGTCCTGTTTAAGTAATAAAGTCTACCCGTTACCTTCTGTACATGAATAAAAAATAAAACATTAATTTTCAAAAGAAACATACCAGAGTACAGAGAATTGGTTCAACATAACAATTATGCTTTCTAATTATAATTTAAAGACATAATAAAACACTTTTTAAACTTTCATTTAACTGATAGATTGTTTTTGCTCTTGTTATGCTCTAGTAATATTGTTAATTTGTTTGTTGGAAGGTCAATATATAGCAATATGCAGCATTGCAGTGTTAAATTAAAAGGTGGGAAATTTATGACCTCCAGTCGTGATCGTCATGATGCAAACAACCATCAATATAAACAGAAGTCAAATAAACAGTCAGTCATTCATTCATTTTTATGACCCCATACTCATAACATGCATCAATTTCAACTTATAAGTTTTAGGTGGGTTTACCCTCTACTCATACATGGTTTCTACTTTCTCTGAGTGCTTGTTTGTCTATTTGCTTTGTTCCTTATATTTTACAGCAGTTTGCAATTTTGTTAAGTAAATTTTGATGCAAATATTGTAGTTGCCCTTATTCTAGGTGTTGTTCCAGTGCTGATTTGACTGCTGGTATAGTGTCAGTGTGCCATTCACTGGCAGTAAAGTGAAACTGCAGCCTGACCTTCTTCCGCTGCACAACTTTGTTTTAGAAAAGTGCTGTATGAATGAAGTTACCTTTTATTAAACGTATGCATATAAGTAATTTCCCCCCTCCCGATTTCTTCTATTTTTACTTATTTGTCACATTTAAAATGTTTCAGATCATCCAACTAAGTTTAATATAAGACAAAGACAACATGAGTAAACACAAAAATGCAGCTTTTAAATGATCATTTCATTTATTGAAGGTAAAGAGTTATTCAAAACCTATATCACCCATGTGAAAAAGTAATTACCCCCCTAAACCTAATAACTGGTTGTGCCACCCTTGGCAGCAACAACTGCAATCAAACGTTTGCAATAACTGGCAAGGAGTCTTTTACATCACTGTGGAGGAATTTTGGCCCACTCTTCTTTGCAGAATTGTTTTAATTCAGCCACATTGGAGGGTTTGAGCATGAACTGCCTGTTTAAGGTCATACCACAGCATCTCAATCGGATTCAAGTCAGGACTTTGACTAGGCCACTCCAAAACCTCCATTTTGTTTCTTTTGAGCCATTCAGAGGTGGACTTGCTTGTGTGCTTCTAATCATTGTCCTACTGCATAACCCAACTACGCTTGAGCTTTAGGTCACAAACTGATGGCCGGATATTCTCCATCAGGATTTTCTGTTAGAGAGCAGAATTCATGGTTCCATCAATTATGACAAGTCGCCCAGGTCCTGAAGCAGAAAAGCAGCCCCAGACCATCACACTACCACCACCGTGTTTGACTGTTGGTATGATGTTCTTATTGTGGAATGCTGTGCTAGCTTTACGCCAGATGTAACAGGACCCATGTCTTCCAAAAAGTTCCACTTTTGACTCATCAGTCCACAGAATATTATCCCAAAAGTCTTGGGGTCATCAAGATGGTCATGGCAAATGTGAGACGAGCCTTTGTGTTCTTTTGTAGTCAGCAGAGGTTTTTGCCTTGCAACTCTCCCATGGAAGCCATTTTTGCCCATTCTCTTTCTCTTTGTGGATCATGAACACTGACCTTAAGTGAGGCCTGCAGTACTTTAGATGTTAGTCTGGGTTCTTTTGTGACCTCCTGGATGAGTCGTCAATGCGCTCTTGGAGGAATTTTGGTAGGCCAGCCACTCCTGGGAAGGTTCACCACAGTTCCAAGTTTTCTCCATTTGTAGATAATGGCTCTCACCGTGATTCACTGGAGTCTGAGAGCCTTAGAAATGACTTTGTAACCCTTTCCAGACTGATAAATGTCAATGACTTTGTTTCTCATCTGTTCTTGAACTTCTTTAAATCGCGGCATCATGTGCTGCTTTTTGAGACCTTATAGCCTACTTCACATTGCCAGACAGGTTCTATTTAAGTGATGTTTAAATTCAACAGGGCTGGCAGTAATCATGTCTGGATGTGTCTAGTGAAATTGAATCCAATTATCAATACAATTTGGTTAATTGGTTGATTTAGTAACTAACAATTACTTATTACCATATGATTCTTCTCCAAATAAATGACATTACATTTCTTCAGCCATGACAGTTTATTTCTGTTTTATACAGAAATACATTTTAGAGACTTTAGGAATATGTTCAACCGAAGGTCCAGGGAGGACCTACTGACGTCACATTACGCATTGAGAACTCAAATAGGAGCTCTCGCGTGACCTCGCGAAGGTATAAATTGCTCCGCCACCATTGCTCTATCTTTCCTTTGTCCCTTTAGCGGTGAAGGTGCAACAGTAATCGGTCGTCCCGAACCCGGGTTCATCCGACACCCTCACCAACCAAGCTGAACAGAGCTCAACTACTACAGCAGCAGCATGCCTCCCAAATTCGACCCCAACGAGATTAAAGTTGGTATGTTTGAAGTGTCTGGTATAAACTGTTTCAGAGCCAAGATGGAGTCGTTCTGTGGCGGCCGCATCCGTGCCTCCTCTCCTATGAGCTGGGCAGAAAAATGGTAAAGACAGGGAACGAAAAGTACCAAATAAAGCAGTTTAGATGTGTTGAAAGGGTTTTATATGCTTAAATAACTTTGTCAGGTGGGTCTTGAATGTTTGACATGACGTTTTAGCCAGAAACCTGTAAATGTGTCAACCACGTGGGTTAGCATGATGCTACGTCAACTAACGTTACGACACGTTAGCTTAATGGCTACCCAAGAGTTGGGGATGTAATTTCTCTGCTTGTGTACCCATTGGGTTCTATTTAGAAAAATTGTTTAATGGCTAACGTTACAGTCCAAACATATGGTTGGTGAGTTCAGCTTTATTTGGTGTCAGAACCTCAAGAAGTTCTGCCACAAAGGGGGCAGGAATAGTGATCAAATGTGTATTAAGGCTTACAGTGGAGGATTTGTCTATGGATATGAGAAACCCAGAGAAGACTATGTAGAAATTATTTTCCAAGGCTTGTTAAATGATATCTTCCACAAGGGTCTGGAATTGTCTTAGAAAATTGATTCCGTTGAGTGTTCAATGTGAAGCTTGCCAGTTTAAGCTCTTTGAGGGAATCAAAACTAATTTCACCATGGTGTATTCCCATGAAAGTTACAGAAATAGTGATGTGCTGCAGTCAGTTCTTACAAATTGTGTAAACCCTGCTTTCGGTGTAGGTGGGTACTTGACTATCCCTGGGGCGAAATTGTTTTTTCCCCCCCAGGGATTAATAAAGTGTGAAAGGGGCTCGGATTAAGTAAATGGTTCTAGAACTGTCACGTATTAATAATTTGATGCATTTGTATGATGTGGTGGCTGTCATGTGAAGACGCCCTCTAGTGTGTGCATAAATTGCAGTTGGATGTCTGGCATTTGAACAAGTAATTTGGTTGATTAGTCACCAAACTCACATCCTGGGTGATAAATCTCACATTTAATTGAGTTCTATTTTTCAAAGCGACTTAAAGTTGTTGGGTTTTGAATAGCTTTTTAAAGGCTATGAAAGCAGTTTGTTTTGTAGGCCCTCATTTAATGACGACTGTCGGCTTCTAGTAGTGCAAATAGCGGCCAAAACGCAGTCAGCACTCTTGCTGCTTGGCTGAAAGATGCAGTCAAACTGGGTGAAACAACAGCCAAAAAGTCAGCAAGTGGGTCCTCAAACTCTTAGGACGCACTCACACTAGGCCCGGTTGGCTTCAACTGTGCCGGCGCACGATTGCCCCCCCTCTCCACACTAGCCCGAATGCAAGTGAACCGTGCCGGAGCGCACCTCTTCAACCGGGCCCGCGCACGGTTAAGTGAACTGCGCCCGGACGCGGTTCGGAGCGATCACACTGGTCAAACGAACCGGGCTTTGGGCGTCAACCGCGGTTCAGATGGCCTAATGTGAGTGTGCCCTTTATGTCTCTTCCTGTACTTAACTGTTCCAGGTATGTCAGCCCACTTTAAACAGTGATCAAATCAGCTGATGGGGGGGCTTGTAAGATGGTAAAGACATGAAGAGAAACTTGCTTGTCCTGGTTTGAGTCCCGAAACAAAGTTTGCAAACATGGAATCTGGTGAAGTGACTTCAACAGATCATGCAAATACACTTCTTCTCACACTTGCAGTGTACATGAGATGCACAGGAGGAGAAGTTGGAGCCACCTCAGCCCTGGCACCCAAAATCGGACCTCTGGGTCTGGTGAGTTTGACATTCACCCGCTTATTCCTAATTGGATGTTGTGTGACTGGGCCAGCCTCCCGCCACTATGCCAGTCTGCCATGGTGACCGAGTATAATCCAGTGGAGGCTTAGATAGACCCAGCTCTAGGAAGCAGGGTTGCCCAAACTAATGGACAACTCTGTGCCGAAAGGTCTGGAACACTCTATGGACGTCAGTCTATAATTAATCCTAGGTTCTATTGTATGGCTATCTACAAAATGTGTAATAATTTCACATGAAAGTCTTGTGAATGTTGAAATTTATTTATAATCAGAAGCTACAAACCTATGCGGTATATATTTTTATATTTGACAAGTTTGCTTCAGCTGTAGTTCTCAACTGATCTGTGTTTTACCGACAGTCTCCCAAGAAAGTTGGTGATGACATTGCCAAGGCCACCGGTGACTGGAAGGGCCTGAGGATCACTGTGAAGCTGACTATCCAGAACAGACAGGCAGCGGTATGTAACCCCCATCTCTGATACGAACCCCTTATTGAGCTTCCTTGGTTTTCTCCTTCAGACATCCCATAATGCATTGCATGCGCAGCATTGGTGGTTCAGCATAAGCCTGTATCGGGAAGTCAGGATGGTGTCATTAACCTGGTTCCATGACAGATTTTATGCAAAAGGTTGATCATGTTCTAATGGCATCAATCTTTTCTTTGCCTTAGATTGAGGTGGTTCCTTCTGCATCTGCCCTGATCATCAAGGCACTGAAGGAGCCTCCCCGTGACAGGAAGAAGGTCAAGAACAGTAAGTCACTGTTGCCTCTTTGCCTCAGGTTTCACAAACTAGAGATCTATGAAATTGCAATTGGACCAATTCGTCAACCCTTTTCCTGTGAAATTTGTCCCTTCACCCACTTCCTGCTCTAAAAGGGCTGGTGTCTATAATTCAGAACAGCTCTAAAAGTTAATTTTGTTTCCTTGTTTTGGAAAGTAGCATAAACATGTTCAAATGTGTGCTAATGTGGAACAGGGGCATTAAGAAAAATCAGAGCAGGGAGACACAAAACAGGTGGGGTCAGCTGTGAAAGCCAGTCATAAAAAGCCACCTTGCTACCAGGCTGACAAACAAGTGGTGAGAATCTTCTACCTGTTTCCTTTGATAATGTGTTGGTTGTGGAATTGATGGCCACATTCTGCAGATGGGTGTCAGCAGGTTATTAATCCTAATTAAACCCTCTTTGACTACAGGATTGTAGACAGATTGTGTTCCATGTTTGTTGCTTTGTTTAAATTCACATAATCCAGCCTCCCGCCACTATACCTGTTCAACAAAGTGACTGAGTATAATCCAGTGGAGGCTGAGAGAGACCCAGCTTTAGGAAACAGGGCTGCCCAAACTGATGGGTAACTCTGTGCCGAAAAGTCTGGAACACAGTTTTCTCCATGCACTTAATCTCTTCCATCTCACTAAAAGAGGAAAATAAACACTGACTTGAAGCTTTGCTTGAATCTTTGAATCTGATGCATTTGGTGTCTTGTTTCCAGTCAAGCATAGTGGAAGTGTGACCTTCGATGAGATTGTGGCCGTGGCCCGTGTCATGAGGCCTCGCTCCATCGCCAGGGAGCTCTCAGGTAAGAGCCCAAATGTTGAAAACTTACCTAATAGAGACTGAAGATCACTGAAGAACCTTTGAACTTAATGAGTTGGTGGGACGCCTTGTTACATGAATAATGGTATAATAGGAATTGACAAACTGTACTGGGGCTCTTAAATAAACCTGATTTTCTGGTAGGGCTTGGTTAACCTCTGTCTTCAGAATCAGTACTAGTCTTTTTGTAGCTGTAAAACTAGGTCAGATGTCTTATCGATGCCTGTTGGACAAACTTGTTTTCCTTGTTTCTCTTCCTCATATATTGCTAAAGTTCTAGCTGTTACTTAGCTGCCTATTAGCACTAGCTCTTGACAACTACTGTCCAGCCTCCCGCCACTATGCCCGTCTGTTACAGTGACTGAGTATAATCCAGTGGAGGCTTAGATAGACCCAGCTCTAGGAAGCAGGGCTGCCCACATTAATGGACAACTCTGTGCCGAAAGGTCTGGAACACACTACGGACGTCCTTTTATAAATATGTACATAGTTTCAAAGGACCCGGTAAAATGTCTAGGAGATTTCATTCATGTGAAGTTTGACATCAAGACGTGGCCTGCCAGACGTCTAATCGCTGCAGTTTGGGAGGTGTGTTAAACACAAAGTTTCAATTTCCCTTTTTCCCCCTTCAGGAACCATCAAGGAGATCCTGGGTACCGCTCAATCTGTGGGCTGCACAATCGATGGTCGCCCTCCCCATGATGTCATTGATGACATTAACAGCGGCAAGGTTGAGTGCCCCTCTGAGTAAATGGAGGACAAAATAAAATTTGTTTACAAAAACAAAGTATCTCGTGTTGAGCTTAATTTTATCTAGTCATTGTTCCTGTACTAAAATGGCTTTATATTTGGGTTTAGTGCCTTTTTTAACTCCCAACTTCGTTGGCATGTAGGGGAGGCGGTCAGGATGAATTAAAGGTTTTCAGTGTGAAAGGACCTGCACACTACAAAGAATCCACTAGTTGACACTTTTTTGTATCTTGCAAAAGTGCAAGTGTGTTGGTCCAGAGGACCTTCATCACTACATGACAAGGGTGAAATAGGAACTCATATGGGTACTAGGTCACATTGGACAGTCTTGATGTCTACCCTGGCAGGTATATAAATTTGACTTAAGTTGATATTCATGTACTGATTGAACATGACAAGACTTGTTCATGTAGCTCTTGCTTACAAATGTCCAATGCTGTCTTAAAGCTACATTATGTACATAACATTTAACTATAGACAAACTATTCTACTGTACATGCTAATGACATGAATGCTGTTAATAATCTGTCACTTCGTGACTACCAATGTAGAAACTAAAATCAATTGTCATGCACTGAAGGTCCTCTGGACCAAAAGGTTTGTAATTTTCACTTTCAAAATAAAGTGACCCCAGTAATGCAGTGTCCTCCTGGAAAAACCTTAGTATACATAAGGAATGGTCACCTGACATGCTGTAGTTTTAACTGGCTTTGGTAGAAGATAAATTCTATAGGTATAGCTAAAGGCAGAGACAGGTGCTTGCTCATGATCCAAAATGTAATTGTCTAATAGCTAACAGGTCAAGTGTGAGGTGCTTAATTATTGGCACAAAGCTTTAGTAGGCATGTTTGGACAGACTGGTCTCAGGGTGTCAATGAGTAACATGCGTGTTGTCCAGCTACTGAGCATGGAAATACTTGACTGTTCTAGCCTACTCTGTATACTGGAACAAATACCATTCGGTATTCATGAAGCAGCTTTGTTCATTTTATAAAAAATATTTATTGAAGGTCTCACAATTCTACAAAAGTACAAATGGTTCAGAAATTGTCAGAACAGCCCTGCAGAAGCAACAAGCCTCAATACACTGGGAATGAGGTTCTTCTGGGTTTGCATTAGGTTGTTTAAAATCTGCAGCAGTTTCTCCAGTCTGTCTGCATTTGTACCATTCACTAATCACAACTCCATGAGGATGGACCACAAGTTAAATACTGGAGACAGGTGAAACTCCTACCTATATTCTCATTGCCAAATGGCAAATTGATGAGTTCAATTACCAAAAATGAATTTCTCACAGATCTGAGCAATACTCAGTCTGATGAGTCGACTTTCAGGACAGTGCCACTATATTTCACTTTGTCAACATAGGCTCTAGTATGCTGTGCTTCTAGCACCAAGAACTTAATGAATGTTACGAACAATAACATTAATCCTATCAAGAAAGGTTGACATTACAGAGGCTGACACGTAACCCACAAAACGCATTTATATCAAATGTGTAGATTATCTCAAGCACATTACAAAATAATATACCAAATGATTCAAAATACAAAACTGACTGGACCGGTAGGTTTTCATTGTGCTTTGTTTTAGCACACGGTTGTTTCAAGATGGCCGACAGCCCAAACGCCAGACTTCACTGAACCAGTTGGAGGACAGCGGCTCTACTGCCAGAAAAGCCCGGACACTACAAAAATGCATTCTCGTCTCCTATGAGTTAATCACTAGAATGGATGTGGAAATCACAGTTTGATGCACTTTAATGCATGCACTTGTTTCATTGCTACTGAATGGGTTGATACACGGTAGCTGTATGGCAAAGAAGCATCAACTAAACAAGTCACGGTCAATCAGTGAAAACCCCAGAGGAGGCGACGGAGTGCATTTCATCTTTCACCATGTCATCAGCGGTTTTATGGCCGGCGTCAGATGTTCCACCAGCCAGTCCTCAGTTCTCTACCTCCTCCTCCTCCTCCACTTCATTCTCTGCCTCAGGCTCCTCCATGCGCTCCTCTTCCTCCTCTTCTTCCTCCCTACTCTTGTCGTTCTCCATGTCGTTCTTCTCCTTATCTTTGCGTTTCTGCTCCGACACTTCCTTTTTTCCCTTCTGGCCCTTCTTGTACACTGTTAAGGAACAAAAATGCCTATCATTAATTGGAAATGTGCAGCTTGTAAATGGACTTAATATAAGAAATTGTAGTTCATTTTATTTTCAGCCCACTCTGTAATTGTAGTTTGGCACCTCCTGTTGAAATGATCTCTCCTTAGAGATCATTTCTCCTCTTAGATTTCTGTGTTATCTGGTTTGTCTGCTAGTCCATGATGTTGGGCAGCATGCAGAGGATTCAAATTGTTCACTCGCATTCAACTTTTTGTTTAATTCAACCACGGTGAATGTTAAGCCAATTTTCCAGAGTGTCCTCTCTCACTCATGAAATTCCTGTTTTGTTTTTGTATTTTGACTGAAGTGATGGTTTGAGCTCTATGGTTACTGGGCTAATTTAAGTTATTTTTCATATTCCCACAAAACCCCAAAATATATGAGTTACTGATATACACACCCTCCAGTGCTTCTCTTAGAGGCTCCAAGAATCGTTCAAACTCCATTTCCTCCATCGCAGCCAAAACATCTCCTGCATTCAGAGTTTTCCGCTTGGCTTTCATGGCAAAGTTGTTTGCACTATGGGAGGTAAAAACAAAACAAAAATCTCACGTCGGAAACTTTGTGTCATGCCAATCTTTTAAATAAAACATAGCATTCAGGCTTCAAACTTTTTAAAATTCAAACAGTCTCAAGTGTACACTACCGGTCAGAAGTTTTAGAACACCCTCATTCCCAGTTTTTTATTGAAATTTAAGCAATTCAAGTCCAGTGAATAACCTCAAATGGTACAAAGGTAAGCGGTAAACTGCTAGAGGTTAAAAAAAAAAAGTTTAGGTCAGCAAAAACTGAAAAATGGTCGAAGTAAGCAAGTCTCAGTTTCAACTGTGAAGAGAAGACTTCGAGCTGCAGGTTTGACAGGTCGAGTGGCAGTAAGAAAGCCATTGCTAAGATGGCAAAATAAGAAAAAGAGGCTTGCCTGGGCCATGAAGCACCGCCGTTATGTTATGGTTGTCGGTGTATGCAGAGTTTTGCATCCCTGCCGAGAATTGCATTCACATCGCGGGAGGGCGCAGAACATTCGTTTTACTACAAGACAGTAATAGATTCAAGATTCAAGAACTTTATTTGTCACATAAACACACAGGGGGTGCAGTGAAATGAAAAGTGGCAATACTCAACGGGAAGTCTCACCTATTTTTCACAGTACATAGTCTGGGTATTTAAGAGTTTACACAGAATTATCGGCAGGGATGCAAAACTCGGCATAACAGCTGTGGCTAGCGACCAATAATGGAATGACAATTAATTCTGTCAGGAATGAGAAATGTGTCGGTTTTTATTCTTACCAGGATGTTGCATATAATACAAAAACACTGGCAGCCTGTGATATGGCTCTCCTTGCTTCTTTTGACACATTTACACCATCTGGTAGCTGTTGAGAATAAAAGGTGTGGAGGGGTTAATTAATACAGCAATTAGCTAAATAATGTTATACGTGTCCTGGTACACCGTTAATAGTTCAGCATCTGCAAGCCAAACACCATGTTTATCCGCTTCTTGCACTCACCGCCTCCTTGATGATGCGAGTGATGACCGCATTGGGAAGGTTGAGATCCTCTGGTCTCTCTGCCATTTCAGTTTTTACCGGGACGTGAATACCTGGCTAACGGGTACCAAGAGTTAAGTATTCCTGTCAGTCACGGCTAACAGTTGGCGTGTAAAGTATGAGCTAGCGCTAGCTTATTTAGCGCTCGCTGTAAGATGGTAATATTACGTTAGCCTAAGCTAGCTAACGTAGCTAAGGTTACTAGTTAAGTCTCACTGTAAAATTAAGTCGGACAGTGGCGTATGGCGATACATTCTATATCTTGTCGTTGTGAGCGTTATCTTACCGGGTTTAGAAAAGACGATACGCTTAAACGGCTAGCTTAGTTACCGCGTTATGTTAAGATGCTAATATTCGTTATGCTGCTCGTGTGTTCACCAGGCTGGTTTGTTTTGGGATGTTTCCCGCGAACCTTCCAACCACGTGCCTCCTCTGTCAACTTTCAACTTCGACCTCTGACGTATCAATGACGTACATTGGGGGTTTTTTTAACATTAAAAAATAAAATAATAATACATATAAACACAAGTAATAACACAACAATATAAAACATACATATTAAAATAACAATATAAAACAGATTACAAGAAAGACATTACAAACATATGGTATTCCACTTATATTTGTGGATATGAAATTTAAAGAGTAATAAAAATTCATAAAGAATGAGTGAAAACTACTTTAGTGCTAGTTGCCTGAATGTCATGGATAGAGACAACAACTCATCTTTTAGCAACTTTTATTGAGACAAGAAAGTGTTTGGAGTGGAAATGTGTCACATGCACCAGCACTGCTGCCGAGCATAGAAATCCTTGTTCTCTGTTCTTATTATAATTATGGTAATCGAACAGGACATCTCTCCAACATAAAGAGAAAACCACAAATTGGGAAATCTTATCAATCACAAATGTGAAGATGTCTTTCCATAATCTTTTAGCGAAGGAACACTGCTAAAACGGGTGCACAGAATGACACAGAATGAGCACAAATTAATGTCCCTCTAATTTGTGTTGTGATTAACAAGGTAGTATGATTGTATTTTTGCCCTGATGTTTAACATTGTGATGTGCATATGCGTAGAGGCTTAGCTCATACATCAGAACTGGACAATTGGTGGTTCAAATCCCTGGAACGGCTGGTAAAATGTTGGTTCCTTGCTCAAGGCACTTAACCCCCAACTGCTCCAGCGGGCAGTTACCTGGGAACAAACTATGGAGAGAAAACCCAACAACTGTCAGACACTGACTAGCAGTGAGGAGCTACTGGAACCCAGAAAATACACTACTATTGCATTAGATGTACAATAGACAGTAAACTATACATATCACTCTGCAAATATACATTCAGCATTCAAGTACTATGTTCAGTGAAGGAGTTTTTCCTTGTCTTCATAGAGGCCTTAGGCTGGTGGTGCCGGCCTGGTTAGACTACCTTAGGCTAATTATGTAGGCTCGCTCGTCCTCCTCTCTGTTAAATCCTTTCAGTCCTGTTCTACCTGTTATTCTGATTTCATGTGCTTTAGTTCTTATCATATTCTGTGAACATCTTATCATAACTGATTTTGTCATAAGTCTGATTGTCTATCAGCCTGACCTAGTTAGGCCTGTAAAGTCCTTTGATGTGTGTTTGTGATAAAGGGCTATAGAAATGACTTGACTTATACTGAATAGGAGGAAATGCATGAAATAAGTGAAGAGCATTACAGAGTATGGACATAATTTGTGAGGCTGAAAAGGAGGATAGTGTGAAAAGGGTTTAATAACACATACTGTGGTAATAACCAGGGGTGGAAAGGGTACTAAAATATCCTACCCAAGTATACAATTCCTGGTCTAAAAAGTAAAAGGTAAAAGTAAAAGTTACTGAGTTACATTTAAAAAAGACAGGTTACATATGTTCTTTACTATCTGCAAAATGACATGCATGCAATGAGGATGGAATTCAGAAGAAAAAAATACTACAAAATAAAGTGCATTAGCTTGAATCAACACAATTTATTGTGTGACAGGATTATTTGTTTCCTCTGCTACTAGCTAAGCAACTAGCTAGCAGGCTAGAGAACTAGCTAGTAACAACCATGCTAACTCTAACCAATAATACTAAAATAAATATGATCATTTAATGTTACATTGGTCAGTTTCTGATGTGACGCTAATGGAGGAGAGCCTACAGCATTTGTACTCAGTAATGGTTGTAATTTAAAATGTAATGAAGTAAAATACTTGAGTAAAGGTAAAGTTACTGACTTCACAAAGTAACAGTACACAAAAAAAACTAAGTACGTACGTATGTACAGTAACTAGACTAAATATAATTATTTACTTCCACTTTTGGTAACAGTAACAGCAGCAGGTTGGTAAACAGTTCCATAGTTACAAACTGAGTGGGGAGGGTACTGTTTTGTTGGGGGGGAAAGGTATTTAGGTGGTTTCCATGGTAGCTGGCTTCCTCACAAATGCAGCAGCTTGATGCAGCCCACACGTTTAAACTGCCCCGTAGAGCAGGCAATGCAACGAAGGCAATCTCAACGCCCACCAAGTTCAAGCTTCTATACTGTTGCTGTGCAGTGCTCCAGGGTACAAAACTTTACTCCGCTTGCCATCTATGTTGTTGCAACAATCACTGTGTTCTCCTTCCTTTTGTTTACCTTCCAGGTCCTGAAGTTGCTGCAGCAGATCCAAGGCAAATTCCAAACCCTGTCAAACCAGATCAATGGAAGAAATAGACAATGCTTTATATAGCACAAAACAGTAAAATAAAATTCCCTGAACAGTTAAGTTGTATTTTTGTGACATGCAAATATTTATGGTAATTTATTTATTCATCAGCTTGCAGCAGTGCAGACAGTGATGCATACACACACTACTGACAGGATCATTTCTACCAGGTGAGCAGGCCTCATACTGACTGAGCAATCATATATATTTTTTCCAGAATACACCATGCTGCAATAATGACTCTGTTTACATGCACATGCAACTTAATTATTGTTCTTGCACTGATTATGACTTTGATTAATATGTTGATTAAACACTGTGGAAAAAATGTGAGGCTGTTTCAAATTTGTCACACCACAGGCTGCCAACTCCCTGGCTCAAAGTGTGTACATTTATGTTGATGTTTCTTTGTTTCTTTGTGTCAATATGACAACAGATCAGTCTAATGTGGTGGCAAGCATTTTATAAACATATTACATACACTGAATTGAATGTCTTGTTGCTGCATCCTTGCCATCATTGTTCCCTGTCTGTGCCTTAGGTCTGGCATGTGGGATAAAACTGGGATAAAAGCATCAATTTAAGGTTTGTTTTTTCCAATCATAAATCAGGGCAAATGTGATAGGGAACATTGTAAAAACATGTGGGGACAAAAAAATATCAGGTCATGATTACAGAGAGAATTCTCAGTTATTTTTCACAAATATTCTAGGAATAGAAAATATAATTTTAAATAATCACTCAATCAGAAGCTAATTACAATCCAGCTCACAGTTAAACACATTTAGGAGCAAAACCTATGGGCCTATTTAACTAAACATAAGGATCCTTGGAAATGGTCACAGACAACATAAATCCAGGTCTAGATGTAAAATCTGGAAATTCAAATGTGTAGAAAAACAAAATTGTTTTCTGACAACCAACAAGGCAAACTATCAGTTCTGCCATTCTTCCAATTCAATTGTTAAGTTGATCTGAGTAATGGAGTATATTGTACATATAAATGTTGCCATTGTTGTGTACCAGATGGCAGCAGGATGTGGGATGTTCTTACACTGTTTTGTTTTTTTCTCTACAAAGTATGTAATCCCTAACAGCAATACATAATGAGATGAGCGCTTGAATTGATTTGATGACCTGTAGAACATAGTTGATCACTTGACCCAGGCTGATGTGGGCGAGACTGAAGGTGAGAACAAGGTCAGAGGGCCAGGGAGTCGCGGAAAGGCAGATCATGCTGTCCACCTCATAAACTCTGGTGGTTCTTACTTTCCGCGATCGAATATCCACTACCTAAATGGCTGTGTGTAGTGATTCTGGATGGAATATCGGAGTTATTATGCAATCTTATCCATGTAAAGTCACTCAGCCAAATATGCATCCTAATAAAGAACAGTTGTGCATTAGTAATTAATTCATAAGTAATTAGGGCGCACTCACATTAGGCCCGGTTGGCTTCAACCGTGCCGGAGCACGATTGTCCCCCCTCCCCACTCCCCCGCTGGTCTGCGCTCACACTGCACTTAAACGTTCCGTGCCCGGGCACGCTTACGTCATCACGATACAGCTTCTTGTGTTGAAGGAAAGTGCTTTTTCACAGCATGGTGGAGTTCATAATTTTACTTTGTGGCTTATTTGGAGTCTCTTTGGGTGCGGTGACACACGGCTCTCTCACATGCCTTATAGATTCATAGATTATGCAACGCAGCGATTTTCAGTTAATCGTGCTGCCCGGGCACGGTTGAAGAGGTGTGCTCCTGCACGGCGGGCTAGTGTGATGGCTGGCTAGTGTGATCGCTAATCGTGCCGGAGCACGGATCCCACACGTCAATGATGTGACTGTCCCATAAAATCGATGATTTATTGATGAACGTGAATTGTAGTCGGGAGTAAGCCGCAAATTCCTCCGTCAACGTCAGCTGCCTCCGTAAAAATCTTCTTATACGTGCAGCACGATTAACTGAAAATCGCTGCGAATCGATAAATCTATACGTCATGTGAGAGAGCCGTGTGTCACCACACCCAAAGAGACTCCAAATAAGCCACAAAGTACAATTATGAACTCCACTGTGCTATGCAAAAGCGCTTTTCTTCAACACAAGAAGTTGCATCGTGATGACGTAAGCGTGCCCGGGCATGGAACGTTTAAGGGTGCACTCACACTAGGCCTGGTTGGCTTGGGCACGGAACGTGGGAGGGGGGAGGGCAATCGTGCTCTAGTGTGAGTGCGCCCTTAATCAATAGCCAGCGAAGTTAAGTAGCTTTCTGTCAAATTGTCCTAATCTATTTTCTATCTTCAAATTACATAAAAACATAAGCCTTTTAAATGACGTTATCTTTGTATCAACTAATTTACACACAGGTTAATTTTGCCAACATTTTTACTAGGGAACAATGCTTCAGACTTTTCTGTGGTAATTGGAATTGAAACCATAATACTTGGGCTGGTGTTGGTGCATCAGTCGTCATCTTGGTAATAATGTTGAATAAAAGTGAGTCTCCCATGAGGATGACCAGTGTTTTAAATCGGTTAATATCTAACGAGAACGATTTTACTCAAATCTGAAACTAAGTTCCAGTCGCCTAAATGATTCAGTCATTTAGCGTTTGCAGTGGCTAACTTTTGTTGTTGTTAGTGGTTGACAACAAATATCAACTTAACCAAGACAACTGAGCTGCTTTCCAGTTCCACCTGGTTCTTTGGTGGAATTGATAAAAAAAACAAAAAAAACAAGATAAAAACCGAATAACACGCATTGCTGTTTAGATTGGGGCATACTTAAGTCTGTTCTTGTTAACAGGTCGCGCTAGCTAAACCACACTGGTGTGTAATGAGACGTGAAAAGGCAACAGCAAATGCTACAGTAAAGGAAAGAAGTCACTAGTCTGCCGTGTAGATGTATTAGATGTTAGCAGTTCACTTGTTCTAGTGGTTCTGCAGCGAGCAGGCAGAGCGGTCCGTTGTCTGCCTACTACCGTTGGGTTCTTTAAAGAAGAGTAAAGAGGTTTGTTTATGCAGCACTACTTTTGTCTACATCCGAGAATCTTTGGTACAAACTAAGAGAACGAGTTGCAGTCGTTTTTTGAATAAACGACGTCGACTTGACTGCAACACCTGAATTAGCTAGTTTCAGTTCAAGACCTAAAGTATTGTACCCATTTGGATCCCGAAGGACGAGAACAGTTGCGTATCTGGTGGATCTATTTCTTTCGGATGGCCGTGCTGCGCCTTTCTCTCCCTCGCTCCTGTGCTAACCGCCATCTTGAATTTTAATGTTAATTTCTGAAAAAAATGTGTTTCCTGTGATATTTTCATTTACGGTGTCGTGCCAAATTTGGATGGTTTTAAGGACTAGTGTTTTGTTTCGTGGTTTTTTTCCGCAGGAGAAACTCTCAGTGAGTATTCTGTGTTTGTTTTGTTTCTCTTGTCGATCAAGACATTGCCATTTACCAACGCGTGAGAATGCTTTCAGCTTAAGAATTATACATTACGTTAAATAACGTTGCCTATAAAGACCGACGGATAATTTGCTTGTTCTAATAGCTACCATAGGTCGTAGCTATAAGGATATACTTAGGCAAGCGAACCTCGATTTGCTTACAGACGATCAAACTAGCCAGTTAGCTAATGGCTTCTCCATGAAGCAACCCAAGCTAGCTCACTGCTGTGGTTCTGGCGATGTGCAGGTTCGTACGTTGGTAGCATGGCTAACGTTAGTTGTTGGGAGGAAATGTATGCACTTTGTTTAATAGCGTCAACCCTTAGTCTAAAATCAACTGTTGTCCTTGAATATTTGATAAATAGCAAAGTTGTATCGTTAACGTGAGAAATACTTCACTGCGCTGCGCTCAGTGATAACCTTAGGTGTTATATTACTTAGTTTTGCTGGCTAACGGTAGTCGAAGCTAACGAGTAGCTTGCTAACTGACATCGACTGCTAGCTAGTAGCAAACTTAGCGTTAGCTAATTCGCAAAGGAGCGTTGTACTGGTATTATCAGTGGACTGCTGTTGGCAAACGCTGGCCATTAAGGTGCTGTTTAATTTGGTGGCTGTTAGCTGTTTGCTTGCTTAATAGCAAACTTGGAGGGAGCCAGAAACATGGGGGTAATGTATTATGATGCATCTGTAGTTAATGTTAGATAGCGTTCCTACATTACTATCTTTCGTTCTTTGTCTGAAAGTACAGGGCAACTAGCTAGCGTTTCTGTAAACACTGCTAGCCAAGGTTAGCTACAGATCGCCATGGCATATTGCCGGCTTTCACTGCATGCTAACGAAGTGGATGGGTGGAGAGACAGCAGTTAGCAAACAATACAAGCTAAATTGGTAGCTGAGGCCGAGATTGGACCCTAGTTATCGGCCTGGTCTTCCGGGTTTCCGCACCTAGCTCTGTGGCGTGTGATTGTGGCTAACGTTAGTTTTTAAGATAAAATATAAGCATTTATGTATTGATTAAAATGAGATGATGTTGAATGTGACGCATTTGTGCTATGAAAAAATTATGATTTACCTGGCAAATGTATAACCATGATAGGGGGGCAAATGTACGACCATGATAGGAGGCGTATTTGCGCGTTTAAATGGTCCATACATTAATCAAGACATCATTTTGCGTATGGATGATAGCATTCAAGACGATACTATTGCATTTGACAGAAAGCCAAATCAATTTTTCAGGTTACCACTAGGTGATGCTGCAGGACCATTACAATATTATTTGGTCAGCACTGCTTTGCTGTGTACTGGTCAGAACCTGCCATGGTGTAAAATAAACACCAGCCACAAACCTTTTGCTGGTCACATCTGCACTTCACCATCAATCATTAGTTATATTTGTTAACCTTTGTTTATCAATAGGCTATTTGCTGAGCACATAAGCACTTCTTTAGCAACACCTGGCTTCATGTCCAAACAGTTAGACAAGTTCACATCTGGGAGCTGCTCAATACAACTACAATCTTATACCACAGACCACTGAATAGCTCCACTAGAGCATTCGGGCGTTAAGTGACTTGCTCAAGGACACATTGATGGCAGTTTGTGAGGGAGGAGAAAGTGTAACTCATTCATTTCCTCTGCCCAGATTTTCTATTCAGCATAGGGATTTGATGCAGGACCATCTGATTTGGTGAAAACTCTGAAATAAAATTGCACTAATTAAAATTGTGAAACTGTCTGTAGAATTTTGGAGTTCCTCAACAAAAGTAAGTTTCTGTCCCCGACCCTAAATTACTACTCAATAAGTTTTGTAGGTTGCAGTGCACCATCTTTGTGCTTCATGAATCATGACATTATTAAGTGGTTTGCCTGATTATGGATGGGTCAGGCACTTAGTGTGGAGAGAGGGATAACCACTGCCACTTCTGGGTATGCTAATTCCTGAGAAAACCCTCATTCCTTTTCCCATGACACATGCAACACATGTTTTCATCACCTGCATGGACTTTACAAGAGCAATCATGTTTGAATAGGCAAGGTTGAGCCTGTTAATTATTAACAATAAAATTCATTGCAACAAGACATTGTACAAACTCAGTGTAGTCTTAAGCGTACAACTAAACATGATCAACGAAGGAAGATTTATTTATTTTTGGGAGGAAATGGAATCCCTGTCAAGTTGTATGTAATGTATTTATTTATTTAAATCACCATGGCAAAGTTAAGCCTTTTCTTAATGAGTTTTAAACACAACCACCAAAAGGGGACATGATGGCATTCCCTTCCCATTACATTGTGTATTTCTTCTCTCAGTGTAAATGGGGAAACTATCTGTCTGGAGTCTTTGGCTGTCCAACTAACTATGAAGGTTATTTCCACTCTACTTCCAGGTTCCAAACTGTAGACCCCAGACTTCCCCACTCAAGAGTGTTCCTTCAACTCGGAGACTAAATGCAACTGGACCAGGGGGCTTGTGGGCATGAAGTGGCTGGGCGAATCCAAGAACATGGTATTAAATGGCAGACGACATGGAAGCAAGTTTACCAGTGAGCAGCCTGTGAGCCAGAGCCAGACTCGCTCTCAACATCCACAGCGGGCGTCCCTGCGCCCCAGCAAAAATCACCCCAGTAGCCGGAGATGTAGCCGCAGTGAGTGGACTTTTTTATGTTTCTAAACTTACAGGCACACTAACAGTTAAGCACGCCAGTATCAAACTACCTTTGGTTTTTGCAGGGTTCACCGCGGCCAGCCTGGAGGCAGAGAGGCGATATGTGCCCTCCTCAGGAATGACCGCTAAGGAGCTGTGTGAGAACGATGACCTGACCACAAGCCTTATCCTTGACCCATACCTGGGCTTTCAGACCCACAAAATGAACACCAGGTCAGTGGACTCCAACAGAGTAGGATTGATGGTTTTGAGAAATTGGGCCACTAAGGGTGGTATAAGGGAGCTCTTATCCAAAAAAATCTTATTATTTTGATTTTCATGTTTGTAATTGGTTTGTTTTGTGCCATTCATGCATCACCACAGATTTCGACCAATCAAGGGAAGGCAAGAGGAACTGAAAGACATCATCGAGCGCTTCAAGAAACATGACAACTTGGAGAAAGCCTTCAGAGCCTTGTCATCAGGAGACTGGTCCCGACATCATTTTCTCCATAAGACAAAAGCCCAGGAGAAGCTCTTCAAACAACATGTGAGATATCATCTCCGGAAGATCTATTCTATGATTTCCACCACCCCAATTAATAAAACATGTAACCAACTTTATATATATTTTGTACAGGTATTTGTCTATCTCCGGATGTTTGCCACGGACAGTGGGTTTGAGATTCTCCCTTGTAATCGCTATTCATCAGAACAAAATGGAGCTAAAATTGTGGCAACCAAGGAGTGGTGAGGACATACTGCCATGTGTCATTCTAGATTATCTTCCCTTAGCACTCATCTGCTATATGCATTTGAATACTCTCTCTACCTCCAGTACTAAACTGCCCTTTAAGCACTTCTTAATGTTCTTTGAACCTCTTCATGCTTACTCCTGATTATGGTGATGCAGTCAGCTGGTTGTATATACAGCAGCTAATACATATATGTAGCACCAATTTGATGCAAGCTAATGTACTGTTACATGCTGTGACCCACTGTTATTACTTTAAAATGTCTTGCAGGAAAAGAAACGATAAGATTGAGTACCTGGTGGGGTGCATTGCTGAGCTTTCAGAGAGTGAGGAAAACATGCTGCTCCGGCATGGGGAGAATGACTTCAGTGTCATGTATTCCACCCGCAAGAACTGTGCTCAGCTGTGGCTGGGGCCTGCTGCCTTCATCAATCATGGTATTAGGTTTTATAAATTTCTAGTGAATAGTTGTCATTAGTTCTGTAACCATATGATGAGATGCCTGAATCTTGAAGATATTGCTCTTTGGAAAAATCTGTAATATGTCGTTCAGGTGACGTATCGATTAGAAGAGGGGTTTGGAGTTTTTGGCCCCTTCAGTCATGTTTCTTATCCCAAGTCATAAATTGTACTCCTCATTAGGATATGGAGTTAAATTATTTTATTTCCCCCCTCTTTTTCAGATTGCCGGCCAAATTGCAAGGTAAATTTCTTAAAATGGACAGAAACCCTTGTCCCTCGCTTGCTCAGTTATTGTTGAATGTGGAAGCTTAGTAAATAAAATTGTTTTATAATTTTTTTTTTTAAGTTTGTATCTACAGGACGGGACACTGCCTGTGTCAAGGTTTTGAGGGACATTGAGCCCGGAGAGGAAATCTCCTGTTACTACGGAGATGGTTTTTTTGGGGAAAACAATGAATTTTGCGAATGCTATACATGTGAACGGTAGGTGTTATGTTTTTAATTGTGTTGTAACAGTGAAACATAATATTAGAAGAACAAGTTATATGTACATTGGTGGTGAAATGTATATATTTTTTTAAAAACTTAAAAGCTCCGGTCTTACTCAGTGCAGGAAGTGAATAACTTACAATTTTAGCCATGTAGTTATTCAGAAAAAAAATGAAGTAAATCACTTACGTGTCATCATTCAGCCATGAGACTCCATGCAGAGTCAAAATATATTAAAAACGGAGCAGGAGGCCCTTTGGTAAAAGACAAGACAGCTGGAAAACTTATCCAGCAGCTCATTTGTGTTGTATCAAATTTAAGAAAGTCAACTTTATTTGGCACAAAGCAAAGTGTTGCTGATTTTAAGGTGATTCGGCCAAATGGACCAGATGAGATTTTTCACTTCACATTGTGCTTGTAAGTGTGTCTTGTGAATCGCCAACAAAGCTTAGTACTTTTAGCCATCGCTGGTTGTGGACATTACATTAAAATTCATTTTGTTAGTCAGTGCTTATAAATTGTAATCGTATCCTTTACCCCTTAGCAACAGAAGACATTCCAGGTGGAAAAGCACATGTAGGCAGTGTTGAGCTGTCCACAATTTAATATCTACCTTGCAGATATACCTTGAAGTGCTAATGACAAGTAAAGCTGAAACAACACCGATAGTAATTTGCTTATTTCTTCAGTAATTTCTTTCTTGGAGAATTAAAATTGGCATGGAGTGTCATAATTTTGATGCCTTATCCTTAATGATGTTTTTTGATGCTTTTTGTTTTGCAGACGAGGGACTGGTGCTTTCAAATCGAAAGCTGGGCTGCCAGTGGAAGTGCCAGTGATCAACAGCAAGTACGGGTTACGGGAGACAGACAAGCGTCTGAACAGGCTGAAGAAGCTAGGGGAAGGGAGCAGGAGCTCGGACAGTCACTCTGTTGGCTCCCACACCGACGTAGACTCTCAGGAAATGCCAAAAACACATCCATGTAAGAGTCCCCTCAAAATTTGATCTATAACTCCACGGTGCTACCACAAGGGTTCAGATCCCACACTCAACTGTATATATTTGCAGTAATATAAAATGCCTTGGATATGGCATGTGAACATTTTGTAATATAAAGGCCACAGGAGTTGATTCATGACAAGAAAAATGATGCAAAGTGGGAAAACATATTTTAAAATGTAATCTTTAGAGTAATGATTTCCTGCTCAGAAATGTAATTCATAATGTCATCCATTGGATTGCTCTAACTCAGTAACATAATCTGCTTACTTGCAGTTAATTTTAGATTGCCTCCAAAATACAGACAGGATTGAGTCAAACAGGCAGTTCACTCCCAGTTAAGACTGCTGTTGGAATTGCTTTGTCAATAACTATGAATGGGAATCAATAGGGATTTATCAGTTCTAATGCTATTTCCTCCAATTCTTAAAATCATTCTGAAGAATTTTAACGATACTTTTTGAGTAGATTTAAATCATGTAATAAAACTATCACTTGATGTATTTCTGATTGAAAAGCTTGTTAAAAGCTATGAACACTGTTCATTGAAAAAGACAGAAACCTACAAAATAAATTGCTGTGCTTTTTACCATACATCAATAGGCCTAGTCTGATATTTATTTTGCTTGTCATGCTCCTTTTTTCCTAAATAGGTAGTGAAACATTTTGTTTCTGCCATAAAGACTATTATAGGGCCCTATGTTTTCTAGTTTGTGGAAATCACTGACAAAATCCTGGATTCGGTTAAAAAAAAAATGGAACTGAGCCATGAACAGGCTCATAAGGCTTCAGGGAGACATTTGTATAAATGGAAACTATCATGAACATTTATGGGGAGCACAGATGTGTTTGTGGGATGGTGTGTGTATGTGGTGTGTATGTGCATGTCAGAAAACCTATGTGGAGTTGTAATGTGATGATGGCAGCAGTCCCCAATAGTGTTCGCATGGAGGCATATTCAAGTATGTACATGTAGCCATATGACAACAGGCATTCTTGTGTTTGTGTCTTCATCTAACAGTCACCCTCTAGGTAAAGACTTCTTGCCTCTACTTTCAGATGTATGAAATGTTTTGGCCTAGGTTTAGATTTACCAACAATGTTTGTAAACTCACACACACATCGGTACTCACCATGGTTAAAGACATTAAAGTCTGGAGAGATCAGTGTTGTATGCCCATTGTCAGCATAGATATATAGACTAAGACACCAAAACAGTGGTTATGGGCATTATTGAGTTGTAGAAACACTAAAAATATGCTAAAAATACAGAATTTGAAAAACAATCTGAAAATACAGGAAAAAAGTTGATGGGGCCCCATTAATGCTGTTGTTGACTCTGGCCAACATTATTTCTAAACTGTTGCATTAACAATTAACAGCAACACATTCATGATCAGGAATGTAACAGGCACATTTGAGAATTTTGGATAATTTCATTTTTTTTGTACTGATTAATTAGGAAAATGTGCTATGTAATAAGCAACATCTTATCTTTTCCCTCTAGCTGTAAGAAAAAGAACTTCCCCTGGCATGAAGTTCAGTAAAACCAGGACTCAAACCAGACAGACTCTTTCAAGAGCTCTTACCTCTACCTCATCTTCTAAACAAGGTCATATAAACAATAACAGGGTACCAAAGAGACTAAAATCCCAATCCAAGCCTTCACTAAGTAAAGTCCAGTTGCGGAGTCGCAGGAGGGGTACAGAGCCTAAGGCGTTGGCCAAAGGAGAAGCTTGCCGGCTGGGTCTCAGGGAGTCAAGGGTGTCGCTGTGTAAAGGTGTCACTGTCAAGAAGGAGAAAGATGCACAGGGGCCAGTGCAGCAGACACTAGGCCAGCGGGGCTGCCTGACCCGTCACGCCGCCAAGGAAAACAGCAATCTGCCAAGTGTGCAAGGCTGTGAGGGTAGCCAGTCTTCAACTTACAGAACTCGCAGGTCCACTAGGACCCTCGTAAAAGCCCAGGAAAATGCCACTGGGGTTAAGCTGGAGCCCAGTGCTCTGGACGGCTTGAGCCCGGTCCCTGGCGGGGTGGTCATTAAAACAGAGCCAGCCGACATGGAGGAGTATCTCCACCACGGGTTAGGACTGGAGCAGCCGGCACTAGACGCCGGCTACACCAGAAGAGGATCCTGCACCAGGCGCAAACGGATGACACGGCTCCGGCCTGAGAGGACAATTAAATGCGAGGACTCGTACGGTGAGTCGTACCTGCCGGTGGCAGCTGGCCACACTGCTAACTTTACAGACTGTGGTAATATGCTGCTGGGCTTCTCCGACCGACACAGGGACTACAACGGGGTTGCCAATGGCAGCAAATCCCTCCGCAGGGACAAGGGGAAGAGCAGCTGCCGGTCACAAGGCAAGGGGAAGAAGAAACGTCAGATCACACGCTACGACGCACAGCTGATCCTGGAGAACAGCACAGGCATCCCCAAACTGACGCTCCGCCGGCGGAGGGACAGCAGCAGTAGCAAGACCAACGACCCCGGTGACGCCATTGGCTCCTCCAGCATGTCAGCTTCCACGGTGAACTCTGCCTCCTCCAGCAAGATCAGCATCAAGTTCAGCAAGGACCACGATAAGGACAAGGGCAGCTCGTACGTAGCCAGACTGAACAATGGCTTTGCCCCTGTGGTCCACAATAGCTCCACCAAGCTGAAGATCCAGCTGAAGAGGGAGGATGATGTGCGGAGAATATCCCAGACAAAGGCGGACCAGATCTACAATGGAGACATGGGTCAGAGTCTGGAGGCCAGGAATGGCGCGCACCGAACACAAAAGGTCATGGCGGACTCTTCATCTGAAGAGGACAATGAAGAGGAAGGCGAGGACGACGATGACTACTTTGACAATGAGTTCGACGACGATTTCATTCCACTCCCTCCAGCAAAGCGCCTCCGACTCATTGTGGGTAAAGACTCTATAGACATCGATATCTCCTCCAGGAGGAGAGAGGATCAGTCTCTGAGGCTCAATGCATAAGCTGTGGAGCTCATCACTTCCTGTAAATAAAGATGACTCACTAATCAACTGTTGTGTTGATGTAAAAGAAGTACAGTAATTTAAAAACAGAGTTGCTGAAAAATTAAGAATCTAAATGAACGTTAAACTAAAGGGGCTGTTAACCTAAAACAAATCTCTGTTATTCACTTCAGATGTATTCATCAGCGGGTGTCTAGCATAATTTGAGCGCTCATCAATATAGATGACATCCAATCAGATAGGCCAAGGTTTACCCATCCATTGTTAGATACTATGCTGAACGTAAGCTGCAGGAATTAGCTAGGTGTCCCTCATATTCACCTCTCTGATTAATCTGGAAGGACCCTGTCAAGTGAAAAACGAGAATTTGTTTTAAGTTAAACTATTCCTGTAAGTGAATGCACTTGTTATATTCATAATGGACATGGATATTGTAGAAAGTGTACAGTATGGTGACTATCCCCTCTGTCTCATAGGCAGATTTTTTTTTTTTTTTATCAAACTTTTGATTTTTGTCTCATAGTTTGTATTTTGTGTGGCAAACCATACTTAATGTATGGAGTGGTTGGTCCAGATGCATTCTGAGAAGATCAGTCAGTTCATTTGGAAATACGTGCCATGTTCTCGTTATCCAGGTAGTCTCTCGGTAAAGAACCACTTGAATACCAATAATTCACTATCAGCATTATTTACCGTTTAATTTCAGCATGTGTCTGTGGTCGAGCTCAAGCGTAAAGATGTTAAACCTTTCAAGCAAAGCCGTTTCATTAAGAAGTTATCCACCTGCACAGCAAATTGTTTGGATTTCTGATTCGTTAGGGATTTATATTAAAGAACAAACAGTTGTAATAGAAAGGAAAGGAGTTGCACAATTTCCAACTCACTGCAAGGAAATGGAGTTGCTAATCAAGCTGCAGAATTCCAAGAAGTAAAAGCACACACGTTTTTCTAATGAGTTGAGAACAGTCAAAAGAATTGGCGGTGGATAAATGGACCAATGTTTGAGTTATTGGATCTCAGTTTTTAGGAGCTGCTGCATAATGGTAACATGGCACACATGGTATTTCAAGCCTTGTAACAATAATCATTCGAGTAGGTAACTCAAAATCACAGCAAATGCATATATAAAGGTTACCTGTATAATCTGTAATCATGAAGTTATAAAAGTAATGTACAGAAAGACTGGTTCTTGTTCCCCGGTAGAATTTTAAGATTTATTTTCTTTGCAGTCCAGTCTTTTTTTTTTTTATTTCACAGAATCAGATTTTGGAAGAAAGCATCCATCTACACTGGAGGTGAAAAAAAAAATCATGTATTCACTGAAATTTACACACTAGCTTAGAATTGTATATTCTTTTCTCTCTTTTGGTGCTATTTTATTTCCTTACCGCCCGTTTGCCAGGCCCCTCGTTTGAAAGAATAGCTGTCCTCAATAACTCTTACTCGATAGGTGGTGGCAGCATTAACCTTAATAGGCCCAAAATCTTCAGAGCCAAACCTTTCACACCAGTAAGAGTAATCAGCTGTACCTGTAGCCTACTGTAGCTGAAATCTGCATTTTTAACAGGACTAGATCGACCTGCCGCTTTAATTTGCTCAATCATGTGAAAATTTGTCCATTGTCAAACAGCATTAGGTGCCTTAACAAAGAGCTTTGAACATATTTTAGACCAAATTTGTAACATTACTAATTAGTGAAGAGTGAAAACGCTAAGCCATCTTTTTTCCCCGCCCTTGAAATATTGGAATCGTTTTCAAGGTCCACCATCAGTCCTTCTGTATATTATTTTTGTTGTGTGGAAATAATGAACTGCCCAATAGATCAAGGGATCAACTGAAATGAATGTTAACCCACTTTTTTTCTGTTCATATGTACTGTTCATATCACCAGCAGCTAATCACAGTTCTGAACCTGGCTAAATCTGTCCTTTTCCTTGCGTGGACGTCTCCATCCTACACTGTATACTGTTCCAGGTGTACCGTCTGTGTGGTCTTTGTCCAATAGACAGCTGTTTGAGATTTCCAATTGATGACTTTAAAAAAACAAAAAAAACAAATGTGAATAGTTTGCAGACATTTTAGCGTGTTGCGTGGGTAGTGGGAAAAACATGTAAAGAGAATTAAAAATGGGCAGTGCTTATATTGTCCAATATGTAAATCATGTGAACACATCTTGTACTTATTTAACAGTTTTGAATACTTGAAAACTATATAAAGTTTCTTTGTGACTCTTGTTTCTGTGCTTGTTGAGGGGTGTATTGGACTAATCAGAAAGACATTGAGAGCAGGAGCACAGGGATAAATTTATACCTTTTGTCATTGTGCAAACAAATTCATATTTAAGTGTTTTGATCAGTCAGGTATGGAGGCGACGGCAGCATCTTAAATAGCTTGTTTCTGTCAGATAGTGAGGAAAGGAGCAGAGAAATCAATCATCCAATTTGTAGAAAATACCATATTAAAATAACAATTTGCCATTGATTCACAATAAAAGTAGGATAGTGTGGCATTATCCTCATTCAAACCTGAAGGATTTGACGTGTGACTCAAGTGCTTCTCTAGAGGACTTTTAATAAAACCACATTTCTTTGGGATGAGGACGTGTTTTGATACCATAAAATCATAATGATGCTGCAGAGCAATGCTCAGCAATTCTGTCTTTTAAGGGGTGTTTGGTTTGGCCCATGCAGAACCTCAGCAGGTGTTTCAAGAGATAAAACAAGAACATTTGCAGTTAAGTGATTTTGGATTTATTCCCCATTATTGGATAGATGAGACCTTTAATATTGGTGTTACTGGAGTTGGAGCAGTCTACACTTAAAGCCCTGAGGTGGTTCCACTACCAATGGACAGGGATTCCTGTTCACAGTGAACAACCATCTTATATTACCAACCTTTTGACAAAAGGGAGGGTCAGATTTTCCTCTCAGAGAAATCACTTAGTGTAGTGTTCAGGATATTCCCTTTGAATCCTGTGGAGAAAATGGTGTTTGGCTTTTCATAACCTTGTGCTGGTGCACTGATGTTTCAGTGGGTTTTGTTTCCGTGGATACAGAAGATTGTTTTATATATGTATGTATGTTGATGCGGATAGTTCTGCTTTCTAAATGACCCAAAATACCAGACAAAAAGAGATTTGTTTAAATCAAATGTCTTTGTGGTCATGAACTACAACTGGCAGAAATACTTGTAGCCTTCTCATATTTTGTTCTCAAGATTAAATTTTCAAACAGATCAATTTCAATATGGTTTAACAGAACATTTTCAGAAATCTTTTCTTTAACACCAGGATGTTACGCTGTTCCCAAGGCTTCACTAAGTAGACGTTGTAGAAAATGGTGTTTAAAAAAAGGATCAATAACATGCAATATGAGGTGAAGATGGTGAAATTAACCAATCACAATACAGCACTGATGGAGACATTGGGAACAGGACGGTGGATCAAATGGAGCCCGGAAGCAGCGCCGTCAGTTATGAGGCTGATTTAGATTTGACTGGAAACAGATGGAAAAGAACAAGTAATGGAAAAGCTAATGAAAATATGACATGTTGTTTGCATCCAAGTGTGTGTTAACCAACAGCTTAGATAGAGAATTAACAGGCTGTATCTTGACTGGGACCACTGAGCTCGCTCCAGCTGTGCACAATTTGGGAAGACAGGAAGTTAGGTGGAGGACTGCAACTTGACACAGAAACAGGCAAAGTACTTGCATTGTAAAGGAAATACTGGACCAGGATCAGTGGCCGTGAAGGATAAAAAAGGAGGGGAAAGTTGCAGAGGCAGAGATGTTTGAGTCACATGATGAAGTAGTGGAGAGTTGATGCTGATTTAGTTTGATAAGTGGATTCACTAGTTGGAACCAGAGCAGAAAGTCACACTATCGATTAAAATCGAATTTATCTATATAGCACGTTTATTACAGTGACTGCAAAGTGCAAACATTTAAAACTCCAGAACAAGAAGGCAAAAAGCAGCAGTAGAGATGAATTATAAAATAGTAGAAATAACAGAAGAAGCCACGCACAGATCACACTATAGGTAGGATCCAGACTAAACGCTCACCTAACCATCTACCTAACCTATCTCCCTCTTGGACTGACTGGCTCAGCCTGCTCCAACCTGGCTGATTGGTAACGCCCCTCAGCTGGGGCAAGATGGCCGCATGGCTGTTGTCAGTGGGGGATGATACCCTAGTGTGCCATAACACACACACATAAAAACAAACACACACATGGATAAGATTTAGACATGAGTAAAACGTTCAAGGCCCTGGGGAATAGCAAAGGGGCAAATCTCAGCTCAACAGGCAGGGAGCATAAAAACTAAAAGAAGCCGGTCCAGCGATCTAAGAACCGGTGTGATCTGCTCAGATTTCGGACGTTTCGAAAGCCGAGATATTTCAATTCTAAAATTTAAAGCGTCGTCAATTGACCAGGGTTTGGCCTTTCTAGTGTCAACACTGAATAGACGTGTATTTTGTATCATTACTTATCATTACATAACCTTGATCTTTAGTTTGAGCTTATTCCGCATCCTCATGCATCCTCAGTTGGCAAGCAAGTTTCCAGCATATTTATCCGTCCTCCGTCCTCACGTCCTTTTGTTTTGGAATCGCTCTTCAGCCGTCAGATATTACACCCAAATACGTACAAGAAAGCAAATTGAGAAAAGGCCCTACCTTCATCTGTAATTCTCCCCTTTAAACATTAACCTTACACTTCAGTAACACCTCACATAATAATTTCCACTCTCAACATCTACAGGCTAATGGAGTGGCTGAATGTAGAAAAGAAATGGTTCCCACTCAAAACCTTTTATGTGCTCATTTTGCTGATTTAGTTATTTTTTTGTAAATGCAGAAGAAAAATAAGAAATCATGCACAGACGTTTCAGCTGTATGCCTTCTTCGGTGTGCAGCTCAATGCTCATGACAATCCACAAGCAGGTAGAGCTGCAACCAATTAGAGCTGCTGTTCAATCTATCAAGGGGCTCGTAGACAAACAACAATTCAGGCATAAAATAGACAGTAATGAAGAGGTGGTGAGTAAGTCTGCAGGTAGGAGAACAGGCTAGGCCGTTCATAAATCTGTGCTGCCACGCATAGACACAGTCACCCCCCTTCCTTAGATCCAAGTACATACAGATCATACAGCCTAAAATAATAATCATACAAAAGTAGGTGCATTAGCATCTGTAAGCAGCCACTGCAGATGACATCAGGCAAGGCCGTCATATATAGTCTATAGGGCTTCCTGCAGCTTACAAATGCAGTAGCAGAAAGCATCCATATTGATCTGTAAAAAGAATGAAGTCAAGTTTAACTCCTCGTTGAGGCCCCCTGTTGACAGAAGGCCTCCCTTTGAAGTCGCCCCCCACCATGGGTTAGACTTTCTCTATCCCCATACATAGAAGATCTTTATTGCTGGGATGAAAAATATAAAATAGAAATATAAAATGTCTAGCGACAGGTGAGGTAATGTCATATTGTTTTATAGAAGATTTGTGTTCTCCAAATCAATTTCAACAAGTGAAATTACCATCACTTAAAAATTACACTGGATAAAATCCCTTTCTGAATGAACTGCAGCTGAAGATGTCAACTGTTTACAACAACAGTCAAGCACGGGCTTCAAAAGTTCATCTGATATCGCTATTAATAAGTCATATTATACAACCAAGTAATTTGATTGGACAAGAGGCATTCCATGAGTGCTGATATAGAGTATAACAGCACTGGGACTTTTAACTATACATGTATCACTCCGCTTTACAGGTGTTCCAATAACCGTTAATTACATTAACGATCGTTATCTATCTTAGATTGTAACAAACTTCGCACCGCAAAGATGAACATATTTCCACAAATAACATTTGAGTTAAATTATGAATGGTCGTCAGGAGAGGACGAAGAGGAGGAAGGAAGCCTGGATACTTCAGTGCAAACCTCCAGGTGTGCTCATATGACATCAGCCGACCTAGACAAATTAGAGAAGAGCAAAAATTAAGCTAACACTGTAAGGTAAACAACATGGGCTTTTTTTTTGCTTTCAGATTTGGCTAAGTCTCAAAAATATAAACATCGACATTCAGTCCGTTAAGAAGACCGAGCTGAATACAGTCTTGAGGCAGTTTTATTGATCCAGCCGGATAACTAAAGGGGAGCTCTACGGCATCAGCAGCTACCTTGGGCTTCAGGCTGGTTTAAATTGTTATATCAACGAGCCTCCGGCTAGCCGTTCATGGAATTTAATGCAGGACCCATAATTCATATTAGCTAATAATGTTTTCAAAGGTGTTGTAAAAGAGATTAGAAGGGCAGGGAAAGACAAAACAACACACCATCCCCCGATTTCACCTGAAGACCAGCGCATTTTAAAATATTCTGCAACACTAAGTCCAGACAATCCAAAAGGTTTACTGAACAAGGTCTGGTATGATATTCAGTTGCACTTTGGACACAGGGGCAAAGAGGGGACTCAGGATCTCAAACCTGACTCATTCATCCTAAAACGTGACGAGAATGGAGCAAAGTATTTCACCATGACATTCAATGAAGAAATCATTAAGACCCACTGGGGCACTATGTTTGAGGAGTGAGCAAATCCCCTCTGCCCGGTAGTATCTCTCGAAAAATACCTGAGCAAAATTCCGCCTGGTGCAAAAGTCCTCTATCTGCAGCCCAGGATGGTGACAGCTGTGACAGACAGCTTCTGGTATACCGGTGTTCCCCTGGGAGTAAACCAGCTGTCACAGATGTTACCCAGGATGTGCAAAGAGGCAGGGACACACGTCTTACAACAACCACAGCCTGAGAGCCACTGCCATACAGAAACTGTCTGATGCGGGACTTGAGGTGAGGGAGATCATGGCAGTGAGTGGGCATAGGTGAGATGCTTTATATAAACATACAGAGACTACGATGTGAATTGTGATTTATAATGAGTCGCGGAGCATAAAAAATATAAACAGGTCTGAAAGCTTGCTAAAAAGTTACTGGAGAGCAGGAAACAATCAAGCTGTTAACTCATCAGAATCACACATGCCACCAAAGCGACTGTCAACAGACTCTTATTTCACTGGTTGCACAATAAATGGAAACATACAGATAATTGTACATGATACAGAGTAGATGGCCTGTGGTAACGCGTAGACCTACACAAAGTAGCAATAGTGTGCAGGAAAATGTTGCTTAGTAACAGTCCAGTTGCGAAACTATTTGTGTTGGTGGAGCCAGATAATTGATTCAGTAAACAAACAAATCATAATCTGTTGTCGCTTTATACTGTTAACTAATAAATGACACTTGTAGAACTGTTGTATAAAAGCAATATCACACTCAAGGTTATCTTCGGCACTCGGCCTGCGCCCTCGTACCTACGACTGAATCACAGCCGTGATGATTTTCAGAATAACAGTATTCCCTCTCATGTGATATTGCTTAATTGCAGATTGGTTTCTGAGAGCTTAGACAGGACTACAAGGCCACATCGATGCCTTCGGTTTAGCCGGTAGCATGACCCATGACGCAAGAAGATGCAAGGCTCTCTTTTCACACACAATATCTGAGCTAAATGGGAAAAAACAATAATGGCTGAAAGAAAAATCAAGTCAAAAAGTCAAGTCCTTTTAATTCATATGTCTAAAGTCTAAGTCAAGTCAATTTGGGACTCGACTGGAGTCAAGTCATGTGACTCGAGTCCCCCACCTCTGCCAAATGCAGTGGCAAATGACATGCAACACAGGAATAAAGACAGACATATAAAGCGGGACTAGCATGTCGATTTAGCTATCAAGACATGCACATGTATAACTATTAACATTACCAGCATCACCAGAGGAGATTTTGAAACCATTCAGACCTTGTGAAAAGACTAGCTAACGTTAAATTGGCGGCAACCACAATTAGTTAGGTAATGTTAGCTAAAGCAAGCCGTGAACTAACGTTAGCCACGTTAGCTGAAGCAACTAACGTTTGCTAACATTACAACAAAATATTAGCTGCCAAATGATAAGGTAAGGACTTTGTCCTATTTTACATTCCTTCATTTTCAAAATGCCCAATGTGACCAATACTACATTAGCGCTACCACATTATAAATTTAAACCATAAGCCTCTTCTAGCGGCGCAAATGAAGTCAGAAAGTCAAAAGCCAAATTCGCTTGAAAACCAGTGCCTGAGTACAATTTTTTTTTTTAAGTCGTTGCCAGCCTTATTTACTTGGTGGTTTCTTACCTCCAGCCCTGTCTATCTTACAATTTATCTTCTTTCAACATTGTCAACGTGCGCTGTGTGAAAGATGGCGGGGCTAATTCCACCTGCGTAAAGGCATGGCCACCTCCTCTTTAGAAGACATAAAGATGTGGCTTTGTTCAAATGCGGACCGGAGAGACTCAACCAACGGGTTAGCCTCTGGGAGAGTATAATTATGGGAGAATCAACACCACAACTACTCTACACTACACTAGAACCAACACCAAGGAGAGCTTCAATCTGTCGGTGTAAATTATGCCAATTCAACACCAAAGTGTATAACATTGTACTCTGGAAGTCACAACTCTGGAAAACTAACACTTTGACATGCTGTGTAGGAATATCAGAGCATGAGCAGCTCTTACCCTTGTGCTCATTACTATTAGCCACATGTAATGTTGATCTAAGAAGTGAAGCTCATTCTACTGTTCACTGGTATGTCATTCTGCAGAAGAGCATCAGCAAAATGCCTAAAATGTAAAATTTAGTTATTTTGAGAATTTTTTTAGCTGCCACAGATCAAACAAATATCCTCTCCCTGGTTTAAGATTATGGAAATAACATCAGGATCAAAACTTAATCAATCAATTCACTCATTCCAAAATCCCTACCGAGATTAGTTTGTTAGTTACACGACCACTAACAAAATAGTTACAAGAGTCATACACAATAAACAGAAATTCAGAAACAGAACAGAATCTATTTTTTTCAATTATGTATGACCCATCCATGTACCAGCGATGTTTTTCATTTTGCCTTAGAAAGTTATGTTATTAATATGTAAATGTATGTTAGTTAGATTTGGTGTGCTTAGGCTTCACAGGCTTCAAACTGATAGGAGTAACAATCAAAGATTTATTAGCAGTAGATCCACAGGGACTTTCTGTGACGCCCAGCCTCAGCTCCAACCCCACTCCCCAACCCTTCCTAAGAGAGCTGGACCTGAGTAATAATTTCCTGCAGGATTTAGGAATGAAGAAAGACAAAAGACAAGAAGAGAGACAAGTACACAAGGCAGGTACACAGTCAACAACCCAGGAAGTTCAAGAGAGCAATACTCAAAGTATTCTCTGGTTTACAAACAAGTACAGTATGTTATGAATGACATTGGCTGCAAAATATGTTTTTACTAATCATATATGCTGCATATATGAGTCCTCCAGCAGCATAAAACTGCAGCATGTGGCTTTGTTGCAAAGCTAAACATTAAATGCTGCATTACCCAAATTAAATGCTAGTATTGGGTACGAACACTTCCGCCCACAGGAACTGACAAATCGAAACTTAAGAGTGAAATTCAAAACTGTCTCCTAAACCGCAGTGATTAATTGCTCTGAAAACTGAAAGCTGGACTCACTAATGTTCAATGTATTGCTTTTGGAATCCTTCATCATTCTAAACAGACAACAATTTGCAACACCTAGCATATATAACAAATCTAATTCTGTACAGCTGCCTGTGCTGTCTCCGTGGTAACCAGACAGAAAATGAGCAGAAGAGTCTGAAATGGCCATCACTGTTTCCACAGGAACATTTTTTTCTGTGATGACAACTTGACATGCACAGACCACCACTAAGAATGTTCAATCAAAAGAATTTTGTGATTTCATGACTGGCAAAGGGAAGATGGGGAGCTGATGCTGTCTAGCTCCTGCTCATAATACCACTGGCTGCCCCTGCTCTTTGACTCCTCTAATGAAATGCATAGATTTAAGTGTGTCTTCAATGGATATATGATGCACTACCTAATATAGCAATTGAAGTTTTCAAGTTTCAAGTTTATTGTCACATACTAGATAACAATGCAAACATCATTACCAGTAGTGAAATTCTTGTCCTCTGGGTCAACTCAACTTAACACAGTAGTAAAAAAGTTAAATAAGTTAAAAAAAAAAAAAGAAAAAAAAAAGTAATAAACAGTAAGACAATAAGTAAATAATTAAGTAAATAAGTAAGTATCAAACAGTAATAAGGTGCAAAGTAATAAGGTGCAAAATAAAATATAATAAATTATAATAATAGGGATATTTACAGAGTGAGGTAGATAAAACAGGTATGCAACCTTAAAGTGGCCAAGTGTGTGTGTGGGTCGGGGGGGTAAGGGTCCAATCATGTATGTGTGTATGGTGTGTGTACAAGTGTTATTGTCAGCAGTTCAGTAGCCTGATGGCTTGTGGGTAGAAACTGTCTCTGAACCTGCTGGTTCGAGTCCGGATGCTCCTGTACCATCTGCCAGACGGTAGGAGCTTGAAAAGTCTGTGGCTGGGATGGCTGGGGTCCGAGAGGATCTGCTGGGCCTTCCTCCTGCAGCGCTGGCTGTAGAGGTCCTGGATGGCTGGCAGCTCAGTCCTGGTGATGCGTTGGGCCGACCTGACCACCCTCTGCAGAGCTTTGCGGTCGAGGGCGGTGCAGCTGCCGTACCAGGCC